>WBNM01008490.1:21934-210732 GCA_013399055.1 Ramphastos sulfuratus | reverse complement strand
CCATCTCTCTCCTTTCAGCACCATATCTGCCCCATTCCCACCCCACACTACATTTTCTCCTTTTATCCCTAAAGCCAGAGCACCTGTGTTCTGTTGGAATCTCCTCCCACCCCAGGTGTGACCACTTTGCCCTCTCTGCCCACTCCCCTATTTAATCAGCCCCAGGAAAGGCAGAAGCCCCAAGCTTGCCCAACTGGGCAGAGGATCCTCCTCCTGTCACTGCTGGTGAGTCCCCATGGTGCACACTGGGTGAAGGGGAGTGGGATCGACAAAAGGCCGGGGGGCCTGGTGGCCCCCCGGTTAGGTAGGAATAGGCTTGATGGTTGCTCTAACATCAGTCATGGATGCTGGCTGGGCCTCCTTACTTAGGCCGAGCTTTTCTATGTTTAGCTGCTTCTTTCTGCTCACTTCTAGTGTGCTGAAGTACTTGGCTGAACTGAAAGCTCATGGGGCAGTAGTATTGTGTTGTCATAGAATTGTTTTGGTTGGAAAAGCCCTCCGAGATCATAAAACCCAACACCACCATGGCTATTAAATCATGTCCCAAAATGCCATGGCCAACACATTTCTTGAACACCTCCAGGGATGGTGACTCCCACCCCCTGGGCAGCCTGTTCCAATGACAGACTAATCTTGCAGCAAAGAAATTGTTTCTTGTGTCTGACATAAGCCTCCCATGGCAGAGTTTCAGGCTATCTTTTCTCATTCTAACACCTGATATTAGGGAGAAAAGACCAAACCTTGCCTCACTGCAACCTCCTTTCAGGGAGTTGTAGAGAGCCATGAGGTCTCCCCTCAGCCTCCTCTTCTCCAGAGTGAACAACCCCAGTTCCCTCAGGCAATCCTCACCAGTTCTGTTCTCCAGACCCTTCACCACCTTCATTGCCTGGACACACTCCAGCCCCTCAATGTCCTTCTTGGCATGAAGCCCCCAAAACTGAACTGAGGATTTGAGGTGTGGCCTCATCAGTGCCCAGTACAGGGATGCCACCCCTTCCCTGCTCCTGCTGACCATGCCATTGCTGATCCAGGTCAGGTTCACAGAAGGTGTCAGAGATAAGCTTGGGAATGCTTGCTCAGTCCCTTTTCACTATACCTGATCCAGGCCAGGATGCCATTGGCCTTCTTGGCCACCTGGGCACACGGCTGGCTCATGTTCAGCCTACTATCTACCAGTACCCCCAGGTCTCTCTCTGCCTGGCTGCTCTCCAGCCACTCTGTCCCCAGCCTGTTAGCACTACATGGCATTGTTGTGGCCAAAGTGAAGTACTTTGCACTTGGACTTGTTAAAACTCCTGGCATTGGACTGTGCCCATCTATCCAGCCTGCCCAGGTCCCTCTGCAGAGCCCTCCTGCCCTCTAACAGATCAACACATCCTCCCAACTTAGTGTTGTCTGCAAACCTACTGATAGTGGACTCAACTCCCTCATCCAGATCATCAATAAATATCACAGGATGTTAGGGGTTGGAAGGGACCTCTGTAGATCGAGTCCAAATACAATAGTAGGAAGATTATGTTCTCATCTCACAATTCAAACATATAAATAGAAAGAACCCACAAATGTTTTCATTAAATCAAACACATAAACATGACTTCAGATGAATTCTGCCAAGAATTTATGAACACACTGCAGACATTCACTGGTTCTCCCTGGATGCTGCTTGGTTTTTTTGTATGCATATCTGTGCATGTGCACATGAACATATTCACTATTATTTGTCTTTTTCCTTCTGTGACCCTTTTGGCAAGGTTGTCTTCTTGATGTTTTTCATGCTTACTATTGTGATGATGCTTCACCATGTACAAAGTTGTGTTTCAGCAAGAAGTCATTGAATTATGTTAATCATGACTGCAGAAACTCTAGTTAGTGAAAAACTTAAAACTCTTAATTCAGAATAAGTTGCACAGCTCCAATGTGCCAGTGCATCACTTGGTGCCTCACTTCTAAGGCAACAGAAATAAGACTCATCTGTGCAGAAACTGTGACAACTCCAAGTGGGACAATACAACTGAAAGCAGCAGGGGAGAAATAGCAACCCCAGGAATTAATTTCTCCTCTCTTGTCTCCCTCTGAGGTGTTTCTAAGTACACCGGAGGAGTAGGTGTCATATGATTGCAACCCTCTCTGGGTTGCAATCACCTACTCCCCCCTTGCTTATAGTGCTCTGATGACTAAGTGCTCACCTTAGCTGTCTCGCAGGCTTGACTGTACTCAGCAACAATACTGTATTTCTTCTGGAAGTGCGTGACCAGTGGTGACTAGAACAATTATACACATATAGATGGATATTTTATAAGCATTATACATGCACATATATATATAAAACAAAGATCTCCTTCTACTCATCTATAGAATAAAAGCATAACAACTTTTAAAATGGGTAATAGCAACCCTTGCATATTTGGCCTAAATAAATAACATTCCCTATTGGAAATCTGGGAATCCAGAATACCTTCAGAAGAGATTAAAATGGATTGCCAGTGAAGAGATTGAAGACCTAAGTAAAAATAGTTTAACAGCCTAACAACCTTAAAAGGACGATCCCTATTCATGTAGGCAGAATTACTGCTTTCTGAAGCTTCCAGTTGTGTTGGTTTAGTTTGAGCAGAAAGAAGTGACCAAAAAAGACTTTCTTCTCAGGGTCAATTTTTCTGCCACCAAATACTAATGGGAAAATGCTATATCTTATTTGGAGTAGCTGAAGCATATCTGTACTCATCTTGTAAAGATCCTAACAACTAAGTATACACAGGTAAGCATAACTTTCCTCCGTATTGCACGGAGCTCACATTCAGTTCTTTAGATCTGGAAGGTTCAGTACTATTGGTGAGCTATTTAAATATATATAGTTTTTATAGGACTGCTTATTTTAAAATATTCTGCTCTGGCAAACCCTATGGTCTTTAAAAGAAACCCTTTCAGAGGCCTCCATGTCATAATCACAGAAATACGCCTATTGTTTTAGAAGCATCTAGCAATATAAGGTAGAAAACTAGTTTAACACACTGACTCTGCCCACACTCCGTCTTCCATTTCTTCTCTCCTTACCAGGAGATAAGAAAAGGAGGGGAAAAAAATGGCAGAGTTTTCAGTTGATTTACACAAAATATTTTACTCACCTGCTACAAAGGTATCAGATTACAGCAGTATATATAGAAAGAACAGAAGGAAAAGGGAAAAGAATACCCATCCAAATCCCATAACAGGCAAAAATTCAGCTACCTGCTCAAGGACTGGAAAAGACAGAGGGTGATGCATCCCCCTTTCCAGGGACATAATGCCTCACAACTGTAAATGCAGCAGTTGTAAACTCATGATTTTGATAGTGGGAAATACATATACATACAAACATATAATGTATATATGTACATAAACACATATATGGTTCAAACCACTACAGCTACAAGGTCCCAATATTTCATACCAATGATAGAACAATGAGTGGAAGATTCAGTATACTTTTATTTGAGTAACTCAGATTGTTAGTAAGTGTGTTTTAAGGATATGCTTTGTTCCTTTCACTTTACTGAAGTGAAAGGATGTTTGATTAGTCACAGTCAAAAGGGCTGAAGGATTCAGGGCAAGCTGCCAACAAGATGTAAAATTCATTGCTTCTTTCTATTCTTTGATGCAATGAGGGCTCTTAACCTGTGTTTCAAAACACCATATTTACTTGTATGCCAACAGGACAACAGTTATTAGTATCTAAACCTTCAAAAAATAAATATAGGACTTTTTATCTCAACAAATGTTACAAAAACTGTGAGAAAATGTTCCTTTATATTGTCACAAAAATGGAAAATCAGTCTTTTAGCTAAAAGAAACAAAGGGACATGTAGATTTTCACAAGCATTCCTGTAGAAAATTTAGCTTAAACTAGAAATGGTTCATTTCCCTTAAATTTTCTGCTGCAAAGATAGCATAGCAGAAGCCATTTTTTTTCTGAATAGATCATGCTAACAACATTGATAATTTACTGAACTTATTCAGTGCAAACTTTCATCCATCACCAATGAGATGAATGTGCTAGGTGACAAGTGCTGAATCACATTTTCTTGTGTTTGAAGTAGTGTAGGGAGAGGACTGCTGCAGGTGAAATATAATGATCATGCATATGAACTGAAGCAAATTCCTTCCAGTTGATAATATGAGACAATCACATTTTTGAAGAATGAAAGACTCTGTAAATTTATTTGAAATATAACAGTGGTAAAATAAATAAAGGCTTGAAATAAAACTGCAAAAATGTTTAAGTAAGCATTTTATTAACTGTTTTTGGTTGAGTTGTTTTTGTTGTTTGTTTTTTTTTCACTATCTGAATAGAGTTGTATCCTATGCTTGTTATCCATCATTTTGGAACGGTCACCTAGAGCCAGCAGGTGAAAATCGTTGTTATGTGTCAAGTGAATATGGAAGCAACTACACAAATGGGCCATGTCCCAATACTCTAGAAGAATCTAATCGGTTATACCGGTGTGGTTCCCACTACAGGGTCTCCTCAAAAGTAAGTTCATCCATTTTTCTCCTTTGGGGTTTGTAAACTATGAGGCGTATGGAAATACGTTCACTTTACCTGAAGACTAGAGCTGTGAAATTTTTCATTTCTTGCCCTTATCTTTTTAGAAGAATTTGAATTGTTTATGTTTACCAGTTTTACATCATCTCTTTAATGCTGCTGCTCTGTGATTCTAGAGAAACTAGAGATTAAAAAGAAAGTATGCAGGCATAAATGTGCATTAGTACTTCTTGAACATGTTTCTGAAGGCCTTGTTCATTTGATAAACCAAATATCCTCTAGACGTACAAGTACAATGGTGCATTAATTATATATATAAAATGATAAATTTGCATCAGTTTTAATTTTATTTAATGGAATGCATTATATTCCCTTGGCCTCTGCTGCTCCTCTCACTTTCCCTCAGGAAACCCATATAATGAAAGAAATTATGGACAATGGACCTGTGCAAGGTATGGTAAGTTTGGAAGATTACAACATTATTATTTAAATAATTAAAATTTACAGTTTTCTTGTATCAAAATAATAGAAAACAAAAATGCATTCCACGCTAGGAAAAATAAAAAAGCACTGCACCTCATGCAGGGATGTTTGGTAAGCCATTAGTGGCCCTAAATCAGCTATACTGTGTCAAAGTCCATAATGCGTAAAATGACCTTGAGCTGGATTTACTGAACAATTCTCACAAAATCTCTGCAATGAAATGTGCATTTTCCTCCCAGGTCTTTGCTCATTGATGAAATAACAACTTAAGGCTGTGCAGGAGGAGTTAACAAAGCTCTACTCTTTAGGGCTGGGATTGATTCCCTAGCTGGCTGAAGAACTCTCAAAGCCTGCTGGCCTCTGAAGGGAGTGCTGCAAGTATATAAGGCATTCATGTTTGAATGACAACTTACCTCTGACATATGTCATTGTTTTATATGATAAAGGAACTGAGCAATTAACACTTTCAGATGCAAAAATGAAATATTAGTTTCTTATTGCATTTTCAAATAAACAGAGTCATGTTTTATTAATGCTTTGAAAACTTTCAAATGGACGATCCATTATTGCCCTTTTTAAAAGAATAATACTTTGTTGCATTAGTCAGCCTCAGTCAAAAGAAAAGCTAACACACTTTTGGCAATACAACAAAGTTTTGACCCTACAAAACTTACGATTTCAGCTATCGTGCTCCTGGGGGAGACCCCTAGTATTTACTTAGCTGACACAAGAAAAAGGTCAGGAGAAGGAACTAGGCTACATTAATCATAGAACTATTGAATTGTTTTGGCTAGACAAGACCTTTAAGATCATCAAACTCAACCATTACCTAGCTCTGTCAAGTCTGATTCTAAACCGTGTCCTTAAGCACCACAAATATGCCTTCTAAACACCCCCAGGGATGGGGATTCAAGTACCTCACTGAAATGTACAGTCCTTTAGTAGCAACTATATTTAGGGGTTTCTTTATATATCTTAGAGACAAATTATTATTTAAGAAATTTATGCAGAAGAATCAATATTGGAATGAATCATAATTCTCTCCATTTATATGCATAGATCTTACAACTCAGCATGACTGAAGTAGCTCATGCATGAGCTACAGCCAAACTTATGAAAATTGCTACCTCTTCTGATTCATTAATAGTTAATACATTCATTTTGGAAAATGCAAAGTCACTTCTATGTGGGAGGGAACAAAGTTGTCTGGTGAACTGTGATCATCTCATCCAGTTCAAGTCACAGTCCATATCAGGACAAAGTTGCTGAATAGGTACAAATATCTCAGTGCTTCATTTTGAATTAACATTTCTCTGTCCACCCTACACTTCATGTACCCAGTCCACCTAACTCTGAAGACTGTACCATTACTTAGCTCCTGATTGCAGAATGTGTAGCTATAGATATACATTTAAGTATATATTTTGCATATATACACAAATATATAGATACATATGAACACACACACACAAAATTTAGTATAATATGTAATAATGGATAACATTCTCTCGCATAGACTAAAGCTGTCCTGGAACACACTTCAAAATTTTCCATTTAAATTCAGTGGAAGCAATTTAGGTATGGTGTTTCTTCACAGTCAAGAACATGTGTTTTATTTAGAGCTGATAAAGAATAAATTGTTTTCTGAAATTGAGCATATGGACCCTGATTTTAAAGGATGATGCAATTTAGAAATGAAGGCACCTTCTCATTTGTCAGACTGACAATAGATGAGATCTTCTAACCTCAGTCTTCTCATGGGAGGGCTGAATTTTGCAGTCCTTTCACTCACCACTGTTTTTTTCACTCTCCTTGGCCAGTGTCAAAAGAGGATCCAGGGAAACCTTTACAGTAATTTTTGGAGTAACTCGTTCCCGTCACTGACATCCTCATCTGGACTATAGCCAGTGAGAGTGCTCTTTCCCCTTTACGTTCCTTTGTACCACTTTAAAGCTCTCCCTTCACAGGCTTCTTTGCAACTCTAAAACCTTGTTACTTTACCTGGCAGTACAGGGACATCCACGAGATTTAAATTCTTTGCTCTATACACTGATGAGGCTAGGAGTCTGTTGATGAGGAGGGAAACCTTCCCAAAGAGCTCTAACAAGGTTCTGACCTTGTAGACATAGATCAAGAGTAAAATTTGTTCTATTTTCCACTTGATCAGCTGTCATCAATATTTGTGAGTTCTGCTTCTGCAGGCAGCTCAGCAGAAGCTGTACCATTGTTTACCAAAAACATTTAACCTTTTTTCCTGTTGTTAGCTGATATAGCTGTCTCCCAGACTTGTCACCTTTGGTAACATCATAGTTGCTTTCTCCCGTGTTGCTGTCATCGTACATTATTTATGTGAGTGACCTCATTAGCAAAGCGTCTTTTTGGCCAGGCAAATAGGCTCATATCACAGTATTTTGAGATGTTTTCTTTCACTTCCTAAAATTTGTGAATGTTTTCTGTTTTCAGTCAAGTCTAGTAGAGGCCAAAATGTTGCAAAAATAGCTAATTTCCTTCTGGTTTATGAAAATATTCAGGTATGGTCAAGACATTTGAAAGTGTGCAGGCAGAAAATAATTAAGCATGAGCTCATTTTACCGGATGCCACAACCTATACCAGACGCATATGTTATAAATGCTCCAATCACATAAAAATGGTTACTGAACTTTGTGCTATATGGGACACACAAGGAATAAGACTTTAGGAAACTGGACTTCAACAATTTTCATGTTCCAAGCTGTCTGGTGCTGTAAGTCTATTAAGCACTAGAAGCTGGAGTTAAGCTTGTTAATGCTTCTTATTTGCTGGAATCTAAAGGTAATGTAAACCCAGAAAATAATTTCTGTGATCTAATGGCTCACCTTATACCAAAGCAAGTGATACTAAGGTGACAGAACAAATGACAAAAAAAAAGTCCAAAATTTTTCTTAAAAAGCAATTGAACTATATTCTTAGGAAATAACAAGTAGATGTAAAGTGCAAATTGTAATCTTCATTTGCTTGCACAAAATTTCTAGTTCACCATCTCTTCAGCCTTACATTTTTATGAAGTTTTTTTCCCCCACACATTCAGATGAAAGTCAGGACAAACAATGTAGTTTTCCCTAGTGAGGTTGCTCTGTATTTAATGAACTCTACCTGAGTTTCAGAAAAAGGCATATATAGCATTGCACTATTTCACAGGCTATACACTGTGCAAAATACTTTCCTCAATTCTAACATCTGCATTTCTAAGAAATTTATGCATCAAAATTGAGAGGAGATCTCTTTTATTCAATTGGATTTCACTGGAATTTAGAAATCTCATGTAAGCCTACATCAGACAATGATTCATCCTCCTGTATTGAAGAAGTGTCCGTGATAGGTAATTTCCATGACAGGGAAATTTACCTAATTTGACAAGAAGCCTTTGAGAGAACTCTTTTGGAGTATTTCCCTCAGTTCACTCACAGCAGGGAACTTCCGAGCAATTAGTGAATTATTGTAATTACAAATTACAAAGTACAGTCCCCCACACAAACAAAAATCTCACTGATAAAATGCAAAGGACAAACAAGAATAGAAGCAATATTGCTGGCTGTGCTTGATTTCTCCTGTTGTCTTTTAGCTGTAATGAAAGTGTATGAAGATTTTTTCCTTTACAAAGAGGGAATCTACAGATGCTCCCAGAAAACAGGTTCTAAATGGAAAACTCATTCAGTCAAACTCCTTGGGTGAGTAAAGCATATTTTTTTAATCTTTTTCCTCTGCTAGTGATGATGGTAATAAAATGTCAATGGCCAGTATGGAACCCAAAAGTTTCACTGTCAGAGGTGGAACGTTGTTGTTTTGCAATCACAGAGCCAGATCAATGTTCATTGTCACATATCTGGAAATTTTAGAGCGTATTGGAAAGAGGTACAGATTAATTGTCTTTTAATTAGCTCTAACATTTGCTTTAGAACTTTTTAAATGTACTGGTTTACAGAGTAAAATGTTTTAATGAGCATTCATGAATATTCTGTCTACAGACCAAGTTGTGAAGAAAACTGACAAAATTTCCTCCAAACATGTCACCAAACAGAATGCAAATGTAAACATTAAGATTGTCAGTGGCCTCCTAATTAATGAGCACGGCTTACTGGCACATCAGTCTGGGCTCTCTACACCCTAAAAAGAAATCAGCTGCTGCTGAGATGCTGCTCACTTTATTCAGGATGCACAAGGAATACACAATCAAGACTGCAATTGCTGCAGAGAGCTTATATAATAAACTATTGGATTTCCCCTCAAATGTAGACTGGTGCCATGATATTAGCATGGCAAGAGGCTAACAATGCATACACTCGAATTGCAGAACACACCAAGGGGCTTTATTTCTTGGTATGGATGGAATATGTAAAGATGAATTTATTAAATCACCGAGTGAACAGTTACATGGAGAAGCAACTCAAGCGTTCAAATAAATATTTTACAGGTAAACTAGAGTATCAAATGAATAATGAGTCAGGCCTGTTCTAGTAGGTTTACTTGGAGTATCTTCAACACATAGCTCAAGAAGTGAAAGTTTCAAAATTAAGTGTATTTTGTGTTAGCAATCTTAGTGAAGGTATCTTTGAAAAGGACATTGAAATGCTCGCGGTCGTGGAAACTACTGGTTATGAGTTGGGAGAGTGTATCTGAGATTTGCACAGCAGCAAAGAGAAGCAGGCTTGTGCAAGATCAACTTTGACCCTATACTGCTGCAAAAAATACTGAGACTAGTAGGGGAAAAGCTCCTGAAGTGCAGTTATAGTGAATGTTGTGAAACAAAGAGAGAGAAAGTGGTATTTAGCATGGAAGACTGTATTAGGAAAAAATGATTAAAAAGAATAGCTGATATACATTGGTTTAGGTATATGTATTTAAGATATATGTGTAGGGCCATGAGAAACAAACAAATGTAGACAGCAAAATTAGCTATGCAGTTTGAATACCTCAGTTCAGCAATGAGCTACTGAGTGTGGATGCTGGGGGGTACAATGAAGGATGCTTGGTGCAATCACAGGGTAATGACACCTATTGCCACACACATGCTGCCCCAAATACATGCTGAATAAGCACTAGATGAGTGACTAAGCCAGGAAGGGCACAGGGGGACAAAGTGATGACTGAGGAGGGAGAGAGTATGAAGGCTTTTAATGGCTGAGTTTGGTGTTGATTTAAATGAGAAATGACAGGCTATCCAAGTAAATGATAGCAGTCCTTCTTAGCCATGGAGTCACTTGTGAGCAAAAAGGTTAGTGTCTTGCCTGGCAGCTCACTGCAAAGGATTGTGTTAAATGCTCAGAGCAGGAGAAAAGCCAAATGGTCTAATGTACTGAGAAAGGACATGAGAAGTAAAGGAAAAAGAAGACTAAAGCTGATGATATTTAAGAAATTTCAGCGTGCTTCAGAGTTCAGTACATTCAGACAAAGTATGTGCTAACTTTCATTGAACTTTGCTGAAGTATCCAATGCATCCAACTGTGTAAAGGATTACCCTTATTTTCATTGTGTGACACGCAAGTGTTCTGACCTCTGAGATTATGGCATACAAAAATATTTGCAGAGGTGTTTAACTGTAAAAACTGAATTCAAGTTTGACAGGTTGAGGACTGTATGATCCCTGGGCTAGCTGTACCTGAGTTTCTAGCAATGATAAGTCTAGTTATAAAATGTGATTCTGCACCATAAAGTCTAAATCACTCTTTGCATAAATTTTAATGTCTTGAGGATTAAACTATCCCTTTTTCATTACTTTGAATTAATTTGAGTGTAAAATATGTGTGGCCTGGGTATAAATTCTTTGCCACTCACATATAGCTTCAGTGTGAGCTTTTTTTGAGCAAAGGATAATACTCAAGGTAATCCTTGACCTAAATAAAAAAGCTCACAAGAATCTCATTAAAATTGGACTTCAAATAAAAATATTGATGGATATTTGTATTTTCCTTAGCTGAGATTGTTCATGGAGAGAGAAAAAGGAGCTAAGACATGCTGACATATATGGTAAAAATGCACTTTTGTGTGGGTTGGTGTTTATTGTAGTCTGATATTTTGTTTATAACCTCTTCTGTAATTTTATTTATAACATCTTCTGTAAAAGAGGTCCAATACTTGTAAAAGACATCCATAATAATAAATGACCATATTGAATTGACACTTGTAATCTCTCAGAAACGATTATGAAAATGCCTCAAAGCTCCAGAATTGTCCAACATACAAAGTGATGGAGTCATCAAATGGAAATAAATTTGGATGAGCTATTTGTACAAAAGCAGAAATGCCCATATAAACTGTCTAATCGATCAGTGAATCATAAAGATTGTAAATGCATTGACTATCTTTCCTTGTTATGCAATTTAAAATCACCACTTACTTTCTATCATTTGAAGGCTTCTTATTTACAAAGTCATCTCTGACAGGACTGTAAGTCTATCTCCAGTGAGGTACAGTGTGACTCTCAGGCTCAGGGAGAGAACAGAAAAAGACAGAACAGCATGTAAGTGGGAGAGAAAAACATGGAATGGTCAGGTGGAGGATGCTGTGGGCTTGATGAGACCATTTGGGTTTGATCACAGTCTCTATGGACAGTGAAATAGGGCTTTCAACAATGTGGAGGTAGGATGGACTGATCCCATTGACACTTAGAGTAGGATCTCTCAATATGTTTCTGTGTTTGTATTCCATAGACAAGGATGCAAGCAGAAAAGGTGAGTAATGGGGAGTAGGATTCATAACCACCAAGTGTATAGCTGCCTAGGAGACACGTCATAATTTTAGTTTCCTTTTACCTTCCATGGCTATTCATCTACTCTATCCTACATATCTGTCTTAAAGTGAGTTAAATTGCTAGGCTGGGTCTTATTTCTCTTTGTTGACTATAAAAGAACCTGTTGGTAACACTAGACTTGCATAGCTAATATTAAAATGTCTTGGTTAGACCAAAGGAATCCCACTTGTTATGGCATCATAAAATAGCTTAAAAACAAAGTGACCATCTGACAGTTGCATAATATTTACAGTAAGGTAGAAACTTCAGAATGTCTTGTATATTTGTATATATTAACTCACACAAACACAATCCCACACATATCTATGTATATACATACATACAATTGCCTTTCTTAATGGGATCAGAATGAAAATGATGTAAAGAGGCACAAAGAAATTTCAAATGGCAAGTTGGACTAGAGAAAAACTATTGGTCAGAGTTTGACCTTCACTTGTTCAGCTGCACTCTGTAGTTTTACCAAACTGTCATCTTTCTCTTGAGATTTCTTAATGATAAAAGTAACCTCACATGAAAGGTGAACCTGGTAGCAGATTTATCTCTCAGGTGTATACATATAAGCTAGAATGCCTGAACAGATGTCAAGTCTATTCTAATGCATATTTTCAGTAAAATGGTACATCTATTTTTCAAATCTTCCTTCTATTCCTCTAGCTTTCTTTGTTCCACCTAGGAAAAGCTAAGTGGTGTGTTTCTTTACCTAATATTTTTGTCAGGCAGAAGAAAATTCCCCTTTTAAAGTAGTTTTTGGTAGTTAATAGGCAGACCTTCCTAATGGTTCCTTAAAATATATTTTATTTCTTCTCATTAAAAATGGGAATTTTGGAGTGGGTAAGGTTGAAAGCTTTTCCTAAAAATACTAAATGTGGGGACATTAGTGGTCTAAAGCTTTGCAAAAATAACCCTAATACATTCCCTATCTCTGTGAGTAATGAGGCTCAGCATCCATTCACCTTTGAAGTGTCATTCATTTGGAGTAAATATCAAGCTGGGATAATCACATAAGCAGGAAAAAAGTTCTATTAGATTATTTTGGTCATCTTCCAGAAAATGTGATATTGTTCTTAAATGGATGTTAACAAAGAATGTGTTAACTCACATTTTATAGTCTTTGTAATGTCCACTTGGGAAACTAATTCTACTGGGAGTTAAATTACTTTGTTGTTAGGATAATTTTTTTCAATGTTTTCTTTCCTGGATTTCTTCCCCCTAGCCTACCTATAGACTAATACATAATTTTCTCTTTCTGCTTGACTTTTGAGCACTACACACATCTAAGTCATTAGTGCCTATATATTTTGACTACTTCTTATACCTGTTACTGTTGCTCTTTACATTCTGAAGAGTGATTTAATAGGTTCAGTGCAGCATGCTGGACCTATATTATGATTCTTTACTCAAAACATGTATATCTTGCCTATTTTCAATCCTATCTTCTAGGGGTTTTTTTACCTAATATTAACATACCTAAAGCAGGTTTTATGTCTAATTTACTGTTCACTGTCACAGCTGTTAGTCATGGCTTTATTGGAGACACTAGAAATCTCTAATTAACCTCAGCAAGGTTGGGATGCCATTATTTAGGAGCATGTGTCTTGGATAAATGTACCTTAGGAAAAATTGGTAATAACTACACTGGATACATGAACTATACCAGATCTAAAGAATAAAAGCTGACAGAGAAAGAAAAAGAACAGTTGGAGAAGACACAATTTTGACTCTATTAAATATATCAGCAAACTACTATGAAAGTTTCATAGTGTGTTTGTTTGTTTTTAATGAAGATGAGATATCATTTGCTGATTCCCATTGATTTTAATTTATAGTAAAAATATTTATATCTCTCAAATTCAGGAATAGATTCTCATTTAATTTTGTTAAAGATTACTTTCTGAAAGTAGATAATAGTGGCAGGATATGCTCTTCCACTAAATCATTTTCACCTACAATGCTCAGCACAAAAGAGTTGTGTCCTAGACTCCAAAGCACAGCTGTTTTATGGGAAAAAGTTAACTAAAGTGTCATTTCCCCTTCCAATTTCTTTGTCCCCAAACCAGCTCTTGCTTCGAGTTATGAGAGAACCTAAAATGTATCCCAGATTAGTTTAACTACCTTTTGAGCTGAATATATTTATCATTTAATTTCATTTAACCAAAGTGTAGCATCTATGATTTTGTATTCTATTGTGAAAAACTTATACGTATGTGGATATATATACACAAACTGTAATTTCCATGTTGTTTATCATCGAGTTTACCCTCTGCTCTAAATTCTTTGATATCATCCCTAATATTTTAAGATGTTCAGAATTCAAGTCCTTCAGTCTGCAATATCTCAAATTCTCATCACCATTGATTCTGAGATCATCTTACAATTGTGTAGATCTAGAAGCTGATGTACTTTGTTTGCTGATACTCATTCTAATACTTTATTCACTTCATATTTCCTAATAATTTCCACATTAACTAAAAGACATTGATGTCACTGTTCTTGCTCAGATTTTATTTTTTACAAAGATGAGACAAAAATCCTAACTTCCCTATTCACAGTGCAGGATTTCTCATATTTTTGCTGCTTACCTTTCAAATTGAGTGAAACACTGCAAGAGTAGCTCCAATATGTGGTGTTGGTGGATGATAAACCAATCATGCCACAATGACATTCTGTATATTCTAGGATTAATTTTATACTGTGGGAAAACTTGTATAAGTTCGTATCTTCAGGTTTTTCTTTATTTGTGCCATTTTGTAGGCATCCAAACATCACAACCTGTGAATAATGGCTAGGCAAGCATTCATTGTATTAATGCAAAAGAAGACAGAGTTCTTTAAGCAATCAGCGGATGTATCATATATGCCTAGCTACCTAAGTTGTGCAGGGCAGCTTTTGGTCATTAAACTACATCCAAATGAAGGTCTTGGAACTTCTTTGCCCATATATATAAACAGTGATTTTTAACAACTAAGAACACTGTACATTTCAGTTACAACTACACAACTATAAAAGTCCTATCACCTGACAGATGGGGACAAATTCTTGTGTGGCTCCACAAATACTGCCACAACACTTATGTTCTCAGACATGTCAAGTAACTTTGCAAGTCACCGCCCCCTACCTCTACCACCTACCCCCCCATCATGCAGTAAAACAGATTAAGTTGTCAGCGGCTATTTTGAGATGACAAAAGCTGAAAATTTTTCCAGTTCTAGCACTTGTGTGAAGGTATTGGATGAGATATTTAACAAACACATTCCTAGGAAGCTTCAGCTTGCACAAATGTATTCTCTTCAGAGGAGAGATTTTGTCAATGAAAACAGATTTTCGCAATGACAGACTAAAACAACATTTGCATTAAGTTTTCATAGTCTGCAGCGGCAATTTGGCTTATGGCTAGAAAGACACTTATCTTCATTTCATCTTCAACAGTCTTATTTAAACATGGACATGTCTATCAGTTGTGCTTTGTTCTGTTATTAGGACAAGTAAGGCAAGTTTTTCTTTTATGGTTGCTTGCTTGTTTAAAGCATATGCATTAAAGGTCTCACTAGTACCATCTCTTGTAACAGGTGGGGAGAAGTAGCTGACAAACGTGGACAGAAACAGAAGTTTTGGGTAAGAGAATCATTAGCACTGTGTTGTGAGGCAGAAGAAAACTATCTCTACAACACAGATTACCTGAAAACAACTTATTTCCTTTCATTAACTCTCTCTGCATCTATTTTTCCCCCTCTTCAGTTTAATTTCCTTAAAGTTTCCTGTGCAATTCTATTCCCTTTTAATCCTTCTGATCCTTGAACTATAGCATTATCTACTGCAATTTCAAAACATATTTTGCTCAGTCTCCCACTGTGCTGGTTTGAGGCTAATTGGAATATTTTAATGGAGAAAATTATATTATAGGCTGTGANNNGGCGGGGAACTCCCAAACCATCACACCCACCTATATCTGTGGTTTTTCCTGCACTATATTTTCTACCTTGAATCTTACTTAAATTCACAACTATTATTTTAGTTTCCCATGAAGACTCAGTTCTTTTTAATGCCTGCAAATGAGACTAAGTAGAAGTAACCAATATTATTTTTTTTAACATTTGGAAAAGACAAGCTATCTATTAAAAAAGAGTTGTCAAATGCTATCCAACCATCAGGAAAACAAAACAAACAAAACCAAAACAAACCCAAAATCCCACAAACCAACCAACCAACTAACCAAAACAAACCAACCAACCCACCAACCTCAAATGAACAACTGAAGCCATCCCAAACCATAAACACTGTCTGTCAGACATTTAGACTGTCAGATTTTATCGCTGATTATGATTACCTGCTCATGACAAGGCTCATGGTGGATAGTTTCATGACACCTGGGGAAAAACGTCTGCTGCCTTCATAAGAAACTAAATAGCTCAATAACTACCTGAATAAAATGTCATTCATTAGAAGTCATCTATTTCTTGAGTCTCTCTTTAACAGATTAGTTGGAATTGGAATTTTGATCTTTGTTGCTTCAATGGCCATTTTCTCCATCCAGTGGTTGAATTATCTAATGCTTCTCTGCTTCAGTTTGATAAACTGCTTTGTAGAAATAGTATTCAATTTTTATTGAATTTTGGGACTGAAATTTTGATCAAGGAAAAAAAAAAAAAAAGCGCCCAGAAATTAGATAAGGTTGCATTCTGATTGTCAGTGCACCAAATCTGAGAATCTGTTTCTTAAAAAGGAAGCTAATGCAAACGAATAATTTTACATTTTGCACCTTGCATTTTTGAATGCTACTTTAAAATAAAACATTATGTATTTTTTCTCTTTGTTTTTCTTTAGATTGCTACAAATTCGTGGGGAAAATCTTGGGGAGAAAATGGTTATTTTAGGATTCTACGTGGGCAAAATGAGTGTGATATTGAGAAACTGATTTTAGCTACTCTGGGATAGCCATAGTCTTATAGTCTAACTATATTGTAATGTACTCTATTTTATGTATCTATCTTTCCATTGTTGCATATCGAACCTTTCTAGAGAAATAAAAATGTCTTCTCTGTCACTTACCTTTCTATTGTGGCCCATTAGGGCTTCCTGATTTAAATACACTACATCACTCTCAGATCTCACCTGGTACAAACACTGCTTTAAACTAAAAACAAGTTGCATCCAGGACTACTGAAAACCATGGTGTCTCACAGAGCAGGAAGTTACCTCTTCTGTTATTTACATCTCACCACTATTTTGTTACATTGCCAATGGTTGATTTAATAGTGCCTGAAATAAATGGAGCTAAATTATTTGTATTAATCTCTTTGCAGTACATACTCTAGTTGCAAATCACTTTGGAAATATAATGTGTTCTTTCACAAAGAGTTGGCTTAATTCATACTGGATTAAAAATTCCAAAGAAATGTAAGCAGTTCTGATCCTGTTGCAGAATAATTATTTCCTATTCTAGATTGTATCTTTGTATCATGATGTCTTCCAGGAAATTAATTTTTTTACTAGTAAATCCCATAAAGTCAATGCATTTAGAGTAATAAAGAAGTTACTTGAGTGATAAAAAAAACCCCCATATTTCTGTTTCTACAATTACACTTCCAATCATATAATTTTAATAATTATTTTAATTAAAGGAAAACTAAGTAGAAAACTGTTTTCTACTTTCTATGAAGTAGAAAAAAGGCTGGAGTGCTGGATGAAGGTTAACCACATGAAGTTCAATAAGGACAAGCGCAGGATCCTGCATCTGGGGAGGAATAACAACAGGCACCAGTACAGGTTGGGGACTGCCCTGCTGGATAGCAGCTCCGTGGAGAAGACCTCGGAATCCTGGTAGACAGCAAGTTCTGCACAGGCCAGCAATGTGCTGTTGAGATCAAGAGAGCCAATGTCATCCTGGGGTGCATCAAGAAAGTGTGTCCAGCGGGTCTAGGGAGATTCTTCTCCCTCTCTGCCCTACATGGAATACTGTGTCCAATTTTGGGCTCCCCGGATCAAGAGTGACAGGGATGTGTTGGAAACAGTCCAGCAGAGAGCCATGAGGATGATTGGGGAACTTGAACATCTCCCCTATGAAAAGTGGCTGAGAGACCTGGGGCTGGAGTCTGGAGGAGAGAGGACTGAGAGGAAATCTTATCAATGTATACAAATATCTGAAGGGTGGATGTCAAGTGGGTGGGGCCAATCTCTTTTCACTGGTCATCAGCAGTAAGACAAGGAGTAACAAATTGGAACTTAGAAAGTTTCACCTTAACGTGAGGAGAAACTTCCTTACAGCGAGGGTGATGGAGCACTGGAACAGGCTGCCCAGACTTTCAAAATCTGCCTGGATGCATTCCTGTGCGATCTACCCTAGGTGATCCTGCCTTGGCAGGGAGGTTGGACTTAATCTCTGGAGGTCCTTTCCAATCTCAAATGCTCTGTGATTCTGTTTCTCCTCAATTAAGCCTAGATCAATTTCTGAAATGTTTGTCTTCTGCTCACTGTTTAGCCTGGAAAAAGGTATGTGCCGCCATTCCCAAAAGCTCCTTTCCAGTGGATAAAGATGGAAAAGGCATTCTGTTATTTGTCTCCACTGATGCATTCACAGCCCAGACAGTTTCTGAGGCTGGCTAGCAGGACCCTGAGTGCAGACAAAACACTTAAAGTCGCTTTCACTCAACATTCCTGTAGCTATTTCTGTCTAAAGAAAAAGCCTCCTGTCCTGTATTCTTCCCTACCAACATTGCTGCAAATCTTGACAGGTTCAAGGGTTGCTTTGAATATTTTTTTTTAATTAAAATATGCATATTGCAACTATCAATACAAGAAGAAATTAACTACTTTCTACTCCTTTAGTTTCAAACAATCCAAAGGGCAGATGCCAAGAGGAATTACCAGTCATAAAATCACTTATGGAAGAAACAACCAGACATCTTAAATAGTTGGGGGGAAAAAAGCTACTGTGTGGTATGGTTTTATTAAACTATAAATAAGGCAGATATTAATACAAATATAAAATATTTTAATTAATATAAAAAGATTGCCTTAAGTTATTTACAGGGTGTTGTGCTTGGTTGTGCAAGATATATACAGGAGATGTACAGTATATAGGGCAGTGTTAAACTATTTTAAGCGCTTTGAGCAAAACCAGAAAATGCCAAACAATGACTTAAACTGGAGAGCATTCATGACACAATATGCTGCTTGCCCTCTAGGGGGAAGACTCGACAGGCTCCTCACTGCCAAGCAGGGGCAGCCACATAAAGCTACAGAGTGAAGCAGAGAACATTTTACAAAGAGGCTTTAGAGAAAATGTTTACTCACAGATTTAGTATCTCCAGAATCTTTCTGGGGCTGTGCATATAATTCAGAATGTGGTACATGTTGTACTGGGTTTAAACACAAAGCAAAGTGGTGTTGGGCTATGTGCAGGATCTTGGTGGGTTTCTCCTGGTTCACAGGGTACTGTTTCCTCTCAGGACTGCCCAGAGGCTCTCAGGCTACAACTGTGAGTTTCAGTAATACAAGTTTACTGGGGGTGCTCAGCTCACTAGGTTCTTACCCCTTCCTGCACAGCCTAGGTGGCTGTTGCTTGCTGGCAGGGGTCTCTTGGCAAAGCTGAGGATGACAACACATTAAAGACTGGCCGTGGTTTCTGGAAGCTTTTGGCAAAGACTTTCTTGCCTATGGGCAATGCACCAGACACTTGTGCTTCTCCCAGGTAAACAATGCACATTGTTTACCATAAGATGTGGACACTAGCAAAACATGTCTGGCAAGCCCTTGTTATTCAGACTTCCAGGCATCAGGCTCCTTTGTCTCTTTCCTGCATCCCCTGGACTCTGGACTACGGTGTGTGTGTGTGTGTGTGCACGTGAGGGTGTTAGAGAATTGTGCCTGGACATGCCAAGATGTATTGGGTGTGTTTGGACTTGTTTAGGACTTATTCTGGGCCATTTTGGCCCTTCCACCACACCATGAAATTCCAATAAATAAAGAATTTCCAGTGAACCTTCAGTGTCTTTAATATACTACACTTCATTCTTTCTATAAAATTGAGAACTTGATTCCTAATGTCATCAGCAAATGAGTAATAGCCTTCCCGTCAAGAACTTCTCATGGCNGTTCTTGGTAAACTCTTGGAAGACAGTTTCCAGGCAGTTCAGGATAAATAAGGCAGTAAGCAAGCACGGATACAAGGGCAGAGCATTTTGTGCTACCTGCTCATCTCCTTTTATCAATGCAGCCCAAGACCAATGGGCCTTTGGACACAGAATAGCCAATCACAATGGCAGTTAGCCAAGTTTGACCGTATTAGGTGAAACCATAGGCTCACTTTACTCTTTTTAGGGCAGGACACAGGCCTTGCACAAGCCATGCACAAGCTGAGCCTGTGTACCTTGTTTACCACAGGATGCAAATGGACAGGCTACATAGACTCATTGACTCCAGGTTCTTTGTCCTATTTCCTGCAGTTACTTCTCCCCAAAAGAGAAGGAGGGAGTGCAGAAAAACATGTCTGGGCAAGTCAGGACATACACAAGTCTATTTTGTCCTGCTTAGGCTTACCACAACAAGTTGTATAAAACAGATGTCCCTACCACTGAAATAATGTTCTGCCTTGTGCATATCTGGGAACAGATTTTAAGTGTCTGAAGGGCATTGAGTTCTTCCAGTCCACTATTTGGTAGGAGTATGAGGAAACTTGCTCTTGATTCAGATGCCACCTTTCTAATTTCTTCCCCCCTCCCCGCCCCCTCCTTTTTTTTTTTTTTTTTTTTTTTTTTTTTTTTTTTTTTTTTCTTTTTTTTTTTGACTTACTTTTCTTTTTTTTTTTTGTCTCTGTCACTAATATTCAGCTACACTTGCTAGCTTGGACTACAAGTGTTATCTAGCCTGAATCTTTTTCCTGTAGGAATAGAAACCAACAAAATGTGTCTCAGGCTAATTCGATAGAGAGCTCATCAGCTTCGGGTCACTAGTATTACAGGAACTGCAGAAAGGAGCAGTGCCAGGAAGGGAAGCAATGCAAAAATAGCTGTTGTGTTTGTGACACAGTCTAAATTTTCTTTTCCATAAAAATGGGAAGGTAATATTTTTATGACAAGCAAAAAAGCAAATCTCCACTCAGATTATGCATGATGAAATGTGTTGTTCATGACACATGATATGTAATTTTGATTAGTCGTCAATCTGATTGTAAAACTTGAAAAGTGGGTAGAGAAATAGATAGAAGAATATGTCTTGGGACCTGATATCTGCCAGTATTAATAATTTATGAAAAGGTCTCTGTCTATATTTCCACATATTGACCATCTGCTAAATGATAGCAAATTACACCCTGGCTTCCTACTCCATGGAAAGCACTACCAAGCCTGGTAATCTTCTAGGAGCAAACCATTTTGTTTATTGATGGGTACCCTGCAAGCATTGAATTCCTGAAAGCAATTGCTCTTCTGAGGGATCTGAGTCACAAGAAGCTGCCACTACAGCTGGTTCCACTCAGAGATTTGGATGGGTTTGAGAGGCATGGAAATCTCCTTTGTTGTCTCACTAGCACTGTGTTGTTGCTTTCCTGCCTTTAACTGGGGAGTGTAATATTTGGCTTTGATTTTGGCTGTGTGCTGGTTACTACCTGTACCTTTTCCTCAAAAGGCTGTAGTTAGGCAAAACAAAATCAACCAAATGAAACCACAAATAAAGAACAACAACAACAACAACAAAAGTTTATATTTTTTTTAGGGTGGTCACTTTGTTCTGGATGTCCAGGTCATTCTAGGAGAGCTTCCTCTGGTCATGCTCACTTGAGGAGGCTTCTAGGCTTCAAGCTGGAAGCTAGCACTAGGGCTCAAAGCTGTACATCTCTATGTGTTGCTTAGTACAGCAAATGATGTGGTTTTGCATCCTAAAGCAATCAGAAAGGGAAATCCAAGGTTCTTGGATCTGGAGCAGGAACTAGACAAGCCCTGAGAGGAATGACAAGGGCATTATTTACCTATGGCTCTGGGGATCAAGGAAAGTTGATAGACTGACAGCAAACCTGAAAAAGGATCTACGCTTATAGGAACCAGAGATAGAGGGAGATTTGCTTGTAAATCTTTTCAGCTTAATGTTTTACCAAAGATGTGACAGAAGCTTGCACTTGGGCACCTAATCCTGCACCTAAAATTTTTTAACTATTTCCTATATGAACTGTCTTACAGTCCTCACTGCAAGGACTAAACCTTTAGCACAAAGGAGAATGTGTCTGTGAGTCAGTTAACAGCAAACTGTGAGTAACATTGGTTTATTCTGAAGTACTCCTACATCCCTTCAGCCAAGATATACACACATTCTGTTACTGTGTTTATTTGCAGAAGGATTCATTGTGGGGACTCCTAGCTGCTGAAATTTTCTTGGTCTTTAATTCCTGGTCCCATGTGTTGTGCAGTGGTCACTCAGAGCTGAGGAGGTTGATAGAGGTAAGTGAGTGTATAGTGGGAATTCCTGCTTCATAAAGCAACAGTGTGTTGTGAGGGCATAGTAAAGGCAGAATGAATGCAATGAAGTTTTCTTGTTTGCGTACAATATTTGTGTACAGTTTGTACTTGTACACAAGTACAGTTTGTTTGTGTACGGTATGGCTTACATCCGTAAATGTTATTATTTCATGCATAACTCTTTACTGCTGTGCCTGGAAATCTTGATCATGAAGCAGCACCACACAAAGCTGTTCCCAGAGAAGGCAGTTGAAGGAGAAGCCTGAGGCAGGAAATCAGACTGTACTCACCACTGAAATCCTCACTGCTTTAAAGTTTCTGCGGGCATCTGAAGCCATGGACTGCCTCAGGCTGTGTATATTTTAGAGTTATCTGGAGGTTTCGCTCATCTGTGCGTACAGTGGCAGCCACACAAACACACAGACAGGAACTCATGAATTTAAACTACTGTCTTAATCTAAGCATAACTGCATTTCCATTGTAAAACTCTAAAAAAATGCCCTGTTTTAATTTGATTCAAGTTGACTTAATCCTGTCTGCAGTGTCCATCTGAGGTGTAAGTGCTGGCCCCTCACTTCATGTGTCTTGCACAGATCTAGACTCCATATATGTTGTGTTAAAGCACCATTTGAAGTTTGAGGGTTGGTGCATCTGGCAGGGTAGACAGAGTTAGCAGACCCAGAGGCATCCCAAACCATGTATTGCATTGGTCAGAACTTCTTTCTTTATTCGAATGCACTTCCAAATCATCTGCTTTTGACACAGAGAGAAATGCTCTATGAGTTATTGATTGCCTTTTTGTCACTATGCTGTTTCTATTGCTGATGTATTTAAAAACAGATGTTCTGTACTTTAACTTAGTCATTGTTGATGCATTCAATATAAGACATGCAGGTAAGGTGCTTTGAAAGTGCTTAAGAAAGCTGTGAATCAAGTTCTATTGATGGACAGGCAAGCTGGGTGAATTACTTCTGGGTGCTTACAAAAAGCCCACTTAGTGGATATGAGAAAACTGATTTACGTTCATAAAACTCCACTCTTCGTAGACACAATGCAGAGCATTTTAATGAAGTCTACCTAGAACCTAAATTCAATATTTCATTTCTCTTAAAGAGAGCCTTTGCTTTCTAAAAGGCACAAAGAGTAGTTCCTAGATTAAAGAAATAAGAGATTCTGCCTGATAGGGTCACATATTCCCTTATTCACTAGAAGCACGACATGGTACCGCTCCTTTGCTTTGCTTTGCACTTTGCACAGGAGTTTCATTCAGTATCAACAAACCAATGCACGATTTCCAGCCCTGTTTTAAACTTAAAGGTACACAATTTTCTGTATGAATTTGCATGCAAGTTCTTGTATTAACAATGGAAGTGTAAATAGAATTGCTTCAAGGCCATACAGGTGAGTTCGCTTCTCCCATCTCCTGTGGTCCACCAGAACAATTGCAGTCATCTTCTGCAGAAGGTGGGAGGTAACTATATGCTTTGTATTCATGTGCAGAGATGTATGTAGGTGTAGTTAAAATGAGGGATAGTAAAGAAAAGCTTTGAATAGTATTGTGCACTGAAATACATGGAAGTATTTATACACCTCCTTGTGGATGATGTATCATCTCTGCCGGCTGCACACAGAGAACACACTTCCTCTTTTTTACTACTTCGATTTTGCTAGGCATAGTAAATCTGTCTTAGATTCTTCCACCTCTTTACTAGTGTTCTTTACTTACCAGATACATTTATCTTGAAATTATGATTGTGTCCACTTTTAAAATTCTTGTCCTTGGAAGGACTCAGACTGAGGTACTTGAACGTGTCTGGAGAACGGCGAGGCTGGTGAGAGGCCTCGAACACAAGCCCTATGAGAAGAGGCTGAGGGAGCTGGGATTGTTTAGCCTGGTGAAGAGGAGGCTCAGGGGAGACCTTACTGCTGTCTGCAACTACCTGAAGGGTAGTTGTGGCCAGGAGGAGGTCACTTTCTTCTCTCAGGCAGCCAGCACCAGAACAAGAGGACACAGTCTCAAGCTGTGCCAGGGCAAGTTTAGGCTCAAGGTGAGGAGAAAGTTCTTCACCGAGAGAGTCATTCGCTACTGGAATGGGCTGCCCGGGCAGGTGGTGGAGTCACTGTCCCTGGAGGTGTTCAAGGCGCACTTGGACGTGGCACTTGGTGCCATGGTCTAGTCTCGAGGTCTGTGGTAATGGGTTGGACTTGATGATCTTTGAGGTCTCTTCCAACCTTGGTGATACTGTGACATCAACACACATGTGGTGTGTGAGGCTGAGAGAGAAGATAGAATCCATAGCATTCATAAAGTCCTGATTAAAATCCAAGAGACTGGAATCATTCGTTATATGATCCTGAAGCAAATTCACATAGTTTAAGATTATAACTCTGAGAAAAACATTTTCATAGAGGATTTTCTTTTTCACTCCTTTCCCAAAAGTAAATTGCATAGACTAAGTTAAAAAAATAAGTTGAATGTTTTCTGAATCTAGTGTAGCATTTTGTTGTCTTTACAGTTTCTTATGTTAAATTCCACACATTCAATTCCCGCAATGGTAACAGAAAACAGGTATTTAACTTCCTTTTTCTTTTTTCAACAGATAAATCTCCTTATCATATATATATAAAGAGAATCCTTCAAAGGGGTTAATATAGGCTTATTGAATATCAATAAATATTGCAATGTCTTTCCAAAAATCTTATATCTACATTTCCATTCTCTTCAGACACTACAGAGACACAGACATTTGATATCAAGCTGGTATTTCTACTTTTAGAAAGGCGTAAGTTTCATTACCAGTTAACCCAGACTGGCTGTAATTCTTTCTGAGATGAATGGAACAGAAAGAATGAAATAATCTCATTCATTACTTTCTTTAGATGTGCATTGTTTAAAATGGCACTGGTTTGCTTTATTTAACTTGGCTGTAGCTTGCACTCAATATAGTTGTAATGGGAAGACAATAACCACTGTCACGTTTCAAAGTAAAAGCAACAATTGTTCGCCCATTGCATTCTTTAGCAGAAATGTCTTGCTAAATCCCATAGCTAAATAATTGTAAGTCAGGTCTCAAAGAATCAAGAGATTGGTGTAAATCATAACTGAATTTAAAAAGGATTTTTTTTCCCCTCAGTTGCAAGGATCTTTGGTTTATGTACAAATCATGTACTTCAAACCCTTTTCTGTAGCTCTAAGAGCTTTGCAATCCCTTTAAAAGTAGTAAAATTAATCTGGAACTATTGAATATTCACTTGATTTCAGGAATATGAAATGCTTGCTAAGTCTTCAGGATGTGAATTTATTTTCCAAAAAATATACCACTTAAATAATTATATGCAGACTTATTACATGCATATTTATTCCTCAGATTCAGTAAAGATAGTGCTCTGAATGTTAGTGAGTTTGGTGTGTTCAATAAGAAATATTGTAATATGCTGTGGCTATGTAAAGTTGACTGCTGTCCATAGTTACAAGCATTTCCACTTCTGGTATTAAAAGAGTGAATAAACAGGAATTTATTTTTCATATGCTTCACTGTCTTCAGTGGTGTCACATCAGCCTTCCTCCAAGACCAATTAAAGATGACACATTGCTATTAGGAGTTCTTATATGCTTGTACTTGGTGAAAGACTTCTTACTGGAATAGAAAAGGTCTTTTTTAATCACCATGGTCATATCTGCTTCACACTTTCCTACAAAAATATAATAATCACTTAGAATTGGAAGTTTCATTCCCATCTCATCATCATAAAAGTATTCTGTGGCCGCTGGCTTTGGGTAATAAGCTGAGTTACATTTAAACTTAAAAGCTAAATATATGTCCAGTTGTCAACCTGAAAATCTTGAAGATCATCTCTATCAGTGCTTCTTGTGTCACTCTGAGGATATTTATGTATTTTATTGCACTTTAGTTTTTCATGTATAGAAAAAAAATGTTATTCTTCTACCTCACAGTGCACAAATACATCCCATGTTATAATCCTTGCCTATAATAAGAGACCTGATTTATCTGACAGTGTTAGTATAGGTCTGCATGATTCTGCTGCCATCTAACAGCACTGTTCTCACTTTGAACAAAGTAGAAGAATATATGTTAACTTATATAAATCAAACAGTTTTGACATCTACTAAAGAAAGAGGTTTCTTCTTTAATACTTATTTTAGTATTAAACATTCAAAATTTGATTTTTATATTACATATCTTACAATTCATACTTATGGAGTATTCTACAGAATTAATGAAATGGGGGATTATAAAAAGTCACTAAGTCACTCATTGAGTTGTGTATCCTTTAAATTTAAAAATTCATAGTTAGGAACATAAAGTCCTGAAATAGAAGAGCATGTTTCATGAAGATGATAGTATTGGGTCAGATGTTTTTTGTCTCTGATAATGACACTATTTTTTTTTTAGGTGCCTGGGAAGGATATATAGTGATATATTTTTTTTCAGGTATATATATTTTTGAGATTTTATTGACTGACATCATTGGATTTAGAGTTGATTGTTAAATATTCAATAATCTCAAGTGGATTTCTTGATTTTAACTTATCAAATGTGTCAAATTACCAAATGCCATTTATCTAACATCCAGAATCTCATGAACGGTTCATATTATGAGGTCTTCACCCATCCTTCTTCTAAGAGGAAGGCTGTTCAGTTATGCAGGTGTGAGGTTTCCAAAACTCTGCAAGGTACGTGTGTGCTTCTATGTGGTCACCTGTCATTGTGGCTGGTGCACTTACTAGTGTGAATTAACAGTGCTGCTACTTCTTCCTAAGCAGTTGCCTCAGGCCTGTGAAAATTATTTGGGTGTAGGTCGTTATAGATTTTTCTGGCACCTGAAGAGTAGTTAGAGCTGTACTGTGTAAGTGAGAAAGTACAGGTGTCTCTCTTCCAGTCTCTATCTGGAAGAAGCTTTGGGGGTATGTCAGAAGTGTTTGGGTTTTGTTAGTTTGGTTTTTTTGTTTGTTTGGTTTGGTTTGGTTTTTTTTCCATAGACATGACCAAGTGACATTTCTAGTCACTCCATTTCCTTCTTTCTTGTTTAGTGAAGTCTGACTTGTACTGTTGCATCTGCTACAAATTCTCTAGGGATCCAAAATGTCCACCCCTCTCCAGGATAGTGTCAGTGGGCAGAGGACTCTTATGCAGCATCAAAGAACTCCAAAGCCAGCCTGAACATCTGGACACATCTTGGCCGCCCTAAAGAGTAGTACTAGATGGTGTAAGAATCCTTCCCATTTGATAATGTCAAAATCAGTGCTCTGCAAACCAGTTGATTGCAAGCATAAAGGATGTGGTTGCAACTGCCAGGATTGCACGGGAGATAGCAGCACCCCTTTCCTCCTCACAGATAGTGGCTCTCATGCCTAGGGCAGGGAGATGGTGGGCTGCTGCATGCTTTGAAAGCATGCCCTTTGTGCTCAGACAGACTTGCCAGCACTGGTCTGCTCACCTCCAGAAGGAGCAAAGGGCTGTCCTCTGAAATGTGTCCAGATAGCCATCAACAGGATCAAATGCTGTCCTCATCAGAAGTAGACCAATGGGCTAGGTATACCTAGTTATACCTAGCCCATTTTAATATAACCCCTAGTTATATTAAAAGCACAATGAAAAGAAACTTTTATATGGATGATACTCCTCTCCTTTCTGATAAAGAGTTAAATAAAAGATAAATATTTTAATGGGCATCTTTTCCCCACTCCTCCTGGCCGTATAGTAACAGTATTTCTTTAGGAAGGATGTAATTGACAACCAAAAATTAAAAGAAGTATTTCTAAATATAACTATAGTTTATAAAATTAATAAGAGAAGAAAGTACACTAAGGAAAGATAATATATTCAGCATGTACTCTGCTTCTTAATGCTTCTTTCTAATGCACTTGTACTAATTTCCTGTTTATGACAGCAAGGTTGGAATTAGATGATCTTTGAGGTCCCTTCCACCCAAACCGTTCTATGACTCTTACTCCTGACAGGAACAAGATGCTATGCTAGGCAATTTGCTGTGTCCATTAAGAACATTTAAAAAATAGCATATGGGATAGTTAAGTGATCTTCCATTATGCATTTCCTGTGGCTAAGAGAAACACATGCATTCACCCTAAGTACTATTTTTATACCTATTAAAGCTGCATTATTCTTTTGAATAAAATGTGAGTGGGAAAACTCCATTGGCTTGGATTATGTAATTTTTCAGCAGAACGAAACATAAGTCAAATTATGCCAATGAATAACAGTCTGAAGATTTTGAACAAATGTAGAACATTATTCTTCCTAATTTAAAAAAAAAATTGTGAAGCTTTTTGTTTCTGTAATGAAATTGCCATCAGGACAAACACATTAGAGATAGAGAAAAAGAATTCGTATTCAAAGAGCAGTAGCTGCCTGCATGCTATTAAGATAAGGAAACAGTATGTTTCCAGCTGAGTGACCATACTCCCTTGTGATCCATTAAGCAAGTAGAACTTACAGCTCATTGCAGTCTATATGTAATTCCAGCAGAAAAATAAAATATGATGTCAAAACTGGGGAGCCACAGATGACCTTAGCCTAGTACAGAACAAATTCAAACAGGACTGACGGTAATAGAGAATATTGCTTTAGACCTCAAGAATGTTTAATTGAAGTAAAAGTCTTTCTGAGAACATTTGGGACGACAGTGTGATTCATTAGTTACACTGCACAAGCACTGTGCTGTACTGCATGACAAATGTTATCAAGCTTTCAGAACCAAAAAAATGGTCTGAGCTAAAAAGACATATCTGAGTAGCTGGGAATGTGTGCTGAAGACCCAGAAATAAATGCTGGATTTGAAACTATACATAAGATATCTCTAAAGTGCACAAAACTTAGAGAAAAAGCAATGCAGGGAATATGTATTCCCTGTAATAACACTACTTATCCAACTTAGCCTACTGGTATTAACCTGTGTGCTGGGTTGTTTTGTTTTTGTTTTTGTTTTTGTTTTTAATATATCTTTTTTATGAATCACAAAAAATAAGGTGGGAATCTCATCTTCCTCCCTGTTTGAGGCAAGACTGGCTGTATCTAAACTGTTCTCGACAGATCTCTGGTCAGTTCTTAAAACCTTGGAAGAGTATGTTGCTTGTTCCTAAGCAATCTATTCCAGTACTTACCTGTCTTTCTCATTACAGGCTTTTCCAGATGCCTGAGGTACACTTCCATTGGTACAATTATAGTCCATACTACTCGTCTTACAGTCGGCATGAAAAAAGTTTATTCCCTTCCTTTTTTTTTTTTTTTTTTTTTTCATACAGCAGCTTTTCAAGCTTGTCCTTGTGTTTCCCCAGTTTTCTTTTCTTTTGATAAACCACATCATGTTTTAACGTTCCACATGTACATGCACATGTCTCTCTAACAATTCCTCATCTGATTAATGTTTAACAGCCACAGTTTGAAACGTAGCCTTTGGGAAGGTGTATCAGTGGTGAATAGAGCAGTGTGATTACTTCTTGAGATTCACTTTAAGCAAATCAGGTTTTATCTTTCAGTATTTCAGTTACACTATTTACAATTGGCTTGTAAACAATCATTACCCAGATTCTTATTTGCCTCATAAGATTTCTCATTTGCAGATTTCTCATATGCTGGTGATTGCTGTGTGTAAATGACTTTTGATTCTATTTCCTGTCTAGAACTAGTATTTCTTCTTCCTTTTTCTATTTTTCTGAAAGTTTCTCCCATTCATAAAGATGTTTTATTCTCACCTTCTTTTGACAGTAAGGTTGCAAACTCTTGCTACTTCTTGTCCATTTAATGCACAGTCTTTTGTTTTAAGATTATGAAACTCACAAAATACTTCTATAGGACTTAACCCTTTAACTTTTGATGTCTTGAAACGTTTTTTTTTTTCAATCGCCAATTCATTTTGTGGAACGTTACTCATGAGTGTACTTCTGCAGGCAGTCCAGGGAATATCCTGTTGTACAGGGTCAAAAGTCTGTTCAATTCAAAATACTTGCTTTCACCTAACGACAGAATTTGTTGTCAAGTGACAGAAATTGAATTGCTTCATCATGATGTCTTTTTGGCAAACCCCTACTGACTATTACTTACCATTTTTGTATCTTCTAGGTGATAAGTAGACTTTTTCAGGATTTCTGCTTTAATATTTCTGTGAGAATTGAAGCCTTATTGATTTGAGTAGCTTTTAGGTGTATCTTATTGATTCATATCTGGTTTTTTTTCCTCTAGGAATGAAACATGTCATGATGTTATGATTACTGTCTCCCATACAGCCAGTTTTTGAAAGTTGTTCAGAACTGAAGAAACCACTATTCTTCAGTTGCCGTCTTAAATTCCTGAATCTAAAGCTGTTCAGCCATGTCCTGCTTGCCTGTTGTATAGACTTCTTGTCTGTCTTCTTTGAATTGAGAATTAGAAACCTGCTACCAATGTCAAAGCCTGTCTGTCAGATGATTGTGACTCTTTTTTCTTGTCTATTTCATTTTTTTTTTCCTAAAGGTTTCTTCCACTTGATCTTTCTATTTTAGAGGCCAGCAATAGACCATATCTGACAGCAACACTACTGAGTTTTTTCCTTCTCTCACTGTGCAGAGGTCTAATTAGTCTAATTATGATTGCAGTTTAAACTTAGGTAAAGTAAGGCCTTGAGTAACCTGTACTAGTGTGCCTGCCTATGGCAGGGGGCTGGAACTAGATGATCCTTGAGGTCCCTTCCAACCTTACCATTCTATGATTCTATATGATTCTATGAAAGTATATATGCTCTTAGTATACCAAATTCTACCCCTTCCTTAATAGGAGGCATTCTTCATCAGTATGATTCAGATCAGAAATGATTTAATGAATGATAGCTTTGGTGCAGCAAATAATGTTAATTACCTATATGCAATTTTATTTCTTCTTGCTTTCTTGCCATAGTTCTTTTTTCCAGTGTAGGTGCATCTAAAATGTTCAGTGGACTGATGACCTGTTTGCTTCCCTTACTCTACTTCACCAGTTTTTCAGGATTTTAGATAAAATCTAAATAGGTTACCTACCTCTATATTTGACATAACCTACCACCAGTCCTTGTTCTCTCCTCACCTGGTGAGAAAATCTAGGTCTGAGGTCTTTTTGTCTCACTTCTGTGTGAGAAAGACTTAACTCTTACTGAAAAGTTTTGTTTATGGGACACTGTATGATGAAGACCAAAAAAAAACCCTAAACTTCTCAAGTAGCCACTACCTCTGCAGATATGTTTCCACCCTTGTGTCCCTGTGTGGATACTGTACTAGGTCAGAGGAATGGCAGATCATTGTCACACTGGTATCCTTGACCCTTCAGACTCAGAGCCTGCTGTCACCTCTGCTCAGGTGTCATCCATGCCATAATGTGGCAGGCATAGTCAGCCTTTCTGACCCTCAGTAGNCTGCACCTGCTGGCAACAAGTGCTCACCTAAGTGCCATCTTACAATGAAATTCAATGCTAAGCCTTCTCTTCTCCAGGCTGAAGAGCCCCAACTCTCATATCCTGTCCTTATAGCAGAGCTGCTGCAGCCCTCTGATCATCTTCGTGACCCTCCTCTGGACCCACTCCAACTTCAGTGTCCTTCCTGTGCTGGGGGCTGCATGCAGAACTGCACACAGTACTCCAGATGGGGTCTGATGAGAGCAGAGTAAAGGGGCAGAATCCCCTCCCTTGCCCTGCTGGCCACGCTGCTCTTGATGCAGCCCAGGACTCGATGCTGTCTGGGCTGCATGTGCACACTGCAGGTTCATGTTGAGCTTTTCATCAACCCAGACCCCCAGGTCCTTTTCCTCAGGGCTACTCTCCAGCCATTCCTCACCCAGCCTGTATTTGTGCGTGGGATTGCCCTGACCCAGGTTCTTCATATTGTCATGATTATGAGTTCTTCACATTGTCATGGTTATGAGTTCTTCATATTGTCATGGTTACAAGCTCCGAGCAGGGAACACCTTGATGCATCCATCCATTTAAAAGGAGATTGGCCAAATATTGCTATTATTTTATTTCTACTTTGCACATTTCCTTGTTGTCCATCACTGTGATTCATCTTGTTTTTGATGGTGTGGCTGGATGGGAAGGTAATGACCTGTTGAATAGCGGGTTCATTTTCCTGATACTACTCCATCTTTTCCTACCTAATTAATTCCCACTCCACTAGAAATTTGTATGTATGTTATGTTGATAAGCTTCTGTTCTTCCTTGAAACTTGTTAACCTAATTCAATCATCCATGCTCTCCCACTTTATAAGTCTGACAGGAGACACCTCTCATACTAGGTGGTCTCCCTGACATTTTTACTTGACAGATAAGTGGACGACACATTCCATGGAAGCCTGGACCAGGATCCAGTCTGAGGATTTCCACTCTGTCAGACAGAAGGTGTTTTGACAGTGCAGCAGTACCTATCCTGTTTCCTTCTTTCTCCTGGAGGCTGCAAACCTGAGTGATTGCTTCAAACACTACTGTTGTGGAATCAGTGCATGGAAGAATTTAAATGTACGTCCTTGCAACTACTGAACAGAAATTGAAGACAGCCTAGATTAGCATTCAGATGGAAATACATAACATCATGACACATTGTAACACATTACGGTCAAAGACTGTATAGGACTTGGGGCTGGAGAGACAGAATATTTTTTTCCTCTGGAAAACATTAATTCAAACCTGGCATGGTTAAATTATCTTTTAGAGAAAATAATGCCAGAAACACTGATTTAGAAAGAATTTCAAGTCCCAAAACATAGGAATGTAACCTTCCAGTATCTGAAGGGGGCCTACAGGAAGGCTGGGGAGGGACTATTTATAAGATCTTGCAATGACAGGACAAGGGGCAATGGGTTTAAACTGGCAGAGGGGAGATTTAGACTAGATGTCAGGAGGAAGTTCTTTACAGTGAGGGTGGTGAGGCACTGGAACAGGTTGCCCAGGGAGGTTGTGGCTGCTCCCTCCCTGGAGGTGTTCAAGGCCAGGTTGGACGAGGCCTTGAGTAAGCTGTGCTAGTGGGAGGTGTCCCTGCCTATGGCAGGGGGTTGGAACTAGACGATCCTTGAGGTCTCCTTCCACCCTTACCATTCTATGATTCTATGATTCTATGAATTATTTTCTGGAAATATGCAATACTCAAATGATGAGAACAACCAACCATGGCAGGGGGATTGAAGTTAGATGATCTTTAAGGTCCTTTCCAAAAAACCCATTCTATGATTCTGTGTTTAATAACTGCAAGGCATAGCCATTAGCCATCACTGATTATCCGCTAGAAAACAACATCCTTATCAGTTTATAACCTCATGGCATAAGAATTAATATCTCTTTACCGGGAATATCTTTACTCTGTTTTGTTTTCAGATTGTAAAAAGCCTTACTGAGTTAATTTGTATTAAAGTTTCTCCAAAGAGAATTCCTATAAACAAATGCAATATAGTTTAGTGTTGTTTTCCGAAGGGTATTTTAATCTCTAAACTTAGGGGAAATACCTTTAGGATTTATCCATAATTTTAAATAACACAAGCAATAAAATTTCACACGAGCCAGCTGATAAATGCTCTTTTATTGCAACAGTAGAGATTACTGCATTAAGGTAATCCAACTAAACTGTGGTTTTGAGAACAAAACAAGAAAAACCTAAACGTAACAGAACCTAAAGTCTGGGTATGTTCAATTCCTCATTGTAAAATAAGAGCATAATATATACAGTAGGTCTGGTTGCAATTTTTTTTAATGTAGTAACTGATCTAATACTGAGTATAGCCAGGGCAAATACATAGTAGAATTAACAGGAGCTTATACACAGGTCAAGCTCCCATAGTTATTATTATTTCTTATTTCTTATCCACTTCTAATGTAAAATGCATTGTAGGGAGAAGATCAGGGCTCCTTCCTGCTCCCTCTCCGTGGTGTCACCACCACTTGTTTTTAAATGAAAGTTCTCCAGGGCAGGATCTGCAGTTCATAAAGTTATAGAATGGTTTGGGTTGAAAGGAACCTTAAAGATAATGAAATTCTAACCACCCATATTCAGAGACACCCTCCACTAGACCAGATTACTCAAAGCCTCATGCAACATGACCTTGAAGACTTCCATCTGACTGTGGTAACTTATCGAGGCTCACCCCAGGCTACTGAGAGTTCTCACCCCTCTTCATTCATAGACTCAAACAAGATGATTCTTTCTATAAAAAGCTTCCATGCTTCCACTGCAGGAGAGCCTGGTAGGTAGAACTTAGGTATTGCAAAGTGTGCCTGAATCCTGAGTTTAATAGGAAAGGAAACATATCAGTACAGAGCCTGTCCAAGCACTGCAGGTAGTCGGGAAGTATTGATTAGTTTTAAGCTCTAAATGCAACATCTCAAATTTACAAGTAATGTTAATCAGGAAATCATTAGGGGAAAGGGCTGAGTTGTTATTAAAAATCACTGAAGGATAAGCAATTGAATTTGGTTTACTGAAATCAATAAAAAGACCTCTAAGTAACTGCAGGGCTTGGACGTAAGCTCTTACAATGGTTACAAGCTGTGGCAAATACTTTTGTGTCTTCCGAAATGCAGAGGCACAGTAAGGACTTTTCTCAGCTATTATGAAGAAGAGCAAAGGAAGCAAGCAGTAACATATACAAGCTACCAAGTGCAATATAGGATTTCAGTTGAATATGGAATTTGTCTCCAAAACTGATCCTGAAAAATTCTTTTTCAGCTGCTACTGGACAGTGTAGTTACCTAGACAAGATGGGAACTTTGACTTCAATGGTCAAGCCAAACTGCCAAACTCTTTAAACAACCACCAGCAGGTCTATTTCTGGTCACTTGTGGTATCACCTTTGCTGACAGTCCTGAGGGGTCAGGTACCCAGATCCCATGCCTCATCATGCTCTGGAGCTGGAGAGAGCGAGCTCTCCACCATGGCCCACCAGGTCACCAATCTCAGAGCTGTTGCCAGAGCCTACTCTGTTGCACACATGCGTAGTAGGATAGGCATTCAAATGTAATTGAGTGCCATCTCCAACTGGGGAGGGAAAGCTGACCTGGCCTTAGGAGAAAGGTATGAATTTCTGTCATTCCAGTTTGGACAGTCATTCAAGCAGTAAATAGTCCCAAAATTCAGTCCGCACCTGCACAGTATTATGTATCATATCTGGTGATGTTTTCAGTTCTGTCAGGTGGAAGAAGAGCAGAGGAACACACCTTCTCCCTAAAGCCTGATGAAAAAAGAGACAGAAAACAGTGTCCAGTTTTCTTTTTATTGCATAGATTATTATCTTCATAATTTCAAAATTCTCAGTGATCAATGATTCCAACTAAATAATTTGATGATTCTGTGAATAGATAGCTTATGTCCTAGTTTAGCATTCAGGAACACTTGTCAGAAAATACTTCTAAATTTCTAAGAGGATTTCTGACTGAAATTTTTGTTGCCCTAAATCCCCAAACTCATCTCTTTCTGATAAACACTTTTGTATTTTTTTGTTGCATCCCTAATGGTATTTTATTGTCTAGAAAGACTGGGGAGATTTTGTTGCACTGAAAAATAATTGTTTGGTATTCTGTCCTAAGATGTGTCTCTCTTGTTGGTGTCTAAGCAGAAAATAATAGCAAAATCCAGGTATTGTCTGATAACCTATTGCCAGAAACACAAGAGTCTGGAAACCTGGATTATATTCACTAGGCTGCTGTGTGGCCTTTAAAAGATGTTGGAAGACTTGCATGTATAAGTTTTCTTGTGTAAAACAGGAACACCTCTGTTTTGACATGATTTCAGAAAGCTGGAGGACTGTCATTTTCAAGCGCTTTCCTTTCCATGTTGTCATCCGTTGAAGACAAGAGCAGAGTTCTGAAAAGCCTTTGGTAGCACCAGATCTGAGAGAGGAGAAATCTTGCTTCCTCTCCAGGATTTACTGCGTTCTGCAAGGCACAAAGAGAGGATGCCTTGTGAAGCATATTACTGCCCTGGCTCCCAAGCAAATATGTTTCATATCTGTGAACCTCCATTCCTTTCTGTAATACAAGGAAAACCTTCATATTTCAGAGACATGTTATGTAGGTAAGTTTAATAAAGCTAGACAGGTTTTTATATATGTATGTCTTTGACTTGAGAGGCTCTAACTGTCAAAATTAATGAATGGAATGGCATAGAGTGGAATGAGAGCATGAGATGAGTGACAGAGCTACAGATAAATGTAATTTAACAAAATAGATGGAGGAGTACAGACCAACCTACTCAGCTGAGGGAGCTCCTGCCAGCCAGCTTACCTCATGCTGAACACTGTTTATTACTTAATCAGTCAAGATATAACTCCATAGACTGTGTTTGCAGAACTGAGAGAAGAGATATGGAAAAATATTTCCCTGGCTTCATTTCAAAACCCAATTTTAACACCTTTTTACTACTGTCATATGTGACATTTGTGTGTCAGTTCAACAATAGAGCACTGTTAAGCAAGCTCAGTATATTCCTCAACAGGCTGACAAACTGACTAGGGAAATTGCAAAAGAGTGGAAACAGACAATCAGTCATAGGAGTGGCCAAACAGCAATTTTCATCAGCAAACAGGCAATGCACCAGTAATGGTCCCTGTTAGCATGTTCCAGAAGGGCATTTTAGAGTGTGATTCCAGGGACAACATCAGTTTCAGAACTATGGTTGTACTGGCCAAGTCTCATGCTCTGAGCAAGCAGCCAACACTGCTGCCTTCCATTAGGCTTGCCCTTCTTACATTTGAGGTATAACACTGTACATTTTGTTCCATCTCTGAAACCCTACATAACATTTCACTGCCTCAGCAGTGGAGTTCCAATGCACAAAAGTTATCAGGAGAAATATCAGACAGCTCTCTAACAGCAACCTAGCATGGAAGAGGCTATATATGTTCTCACTCACTGGAAGGCAAGAAAGTGATCCATCAGTCATGGGATATAAAGGGATAACAATATCTTTCTACTGATAGATTTTAAACTGAAATCAGTTACAGGATTTCATTTTAGTATTATCTTAACAAAGACATTAAAGTTGTAAATTCACTAAAAAAGAGAAAAAATAACTACAAGTGGTTAAGATTAATAGAACAACCCAAAATTTTGTCTTCAACATTTTAACAAGGCCTTCATCTGGAATCAAACACAAAAGATCTTTTGCATTCACAAGTTACCTATGTGTTAAATAGGCACACAAATGCCAACAGTCTAATATACAGAAGACATGTTTATTTTTGGATAGGAAAGACACCTTGAAATTATTTCCTTAATCTGATCTCTTCTAGATCATTTATTATGATGTTATCTAAAGATATTAATATCCTTACCGACAAGACTGTGGGCAGTTTTTAACCAAGGTATTAAAAGGTCTTTGACATCTATGCAACAGCAGTTTTGCAAAACCAAGAAAGTGATCTGTTCAAAACCAGGGAGTTTGTGGGGAACCCTTGCAAGCCCTTTCTCCAAACCCCTCAGCATTCACTTGTGTTGCAGACTGGCATCTGACATTGAAAGAAGCTAAGCATACATGGTGTATGTCCAATTTCTCTCTATTTGAGTGCTTTGTCACATGTGATATAAAATGAGAAAACAGACACATGTGATTCAGCCAATGGTTCTATTAACTTTTGTTTCCTTCTGTGATCACAGAATCACAGGATATTAGGGATTGGAAGGAACCTCTGGAGAGCATCAAGACAAACCCTCCTGCCAGAGCAGGACCATATAATCCAGTGCAGGTCACATAGGAATGCATGCAAATGGGTGTTGAAAGTCTCCAGAGAATGAGACTCCGCAATCTCTCTGAGGAGCCTGTTCTAGTGCTCTGTGACTTTACTGCCCTTACCAATGCTTTCTAATAGGAAACAGAAAGGTCCCAAACATAGCAGTAAATCAGTCTAAGTTGGATGGTGGTCGTACTCTCTTTCATCAGCATCCAGTTTGTAAATTCTAATGAATTTTCATCTGCACATGACACGATTATTTTACTCGCAAAGTTACCTTTTAAAATTGCCTTTCTCCACTGGTGCTATACAATTTTGATATCGATTACTGCATCACATTGCAAGGTAGAGTAAGACTATGTGTGTTCCTCTCAAGTTTCATATGCTCTGCTTTAAAAAATACATATATATCTGCTGTAAATCCTTTTTCTGTATATTGGTTTCACTGAAAGATGTTCACTTCTGTCTTTCTTTGATGACTTTTTCTTGCTTTTGATAAGATTCTTTTTAATTTTGCAGAACTAAACAAGATAAGATACTGTCACCAGCTAGAACTTCAGCCATTTAATGCATTTCTGGTATACCTTTATTCAGTATATACTTTTAAACAAACTTCTAATGTTGTTTATTGACTAAGTATAAAGATAAACTTTTATAAGATTAGATTGCATTATTGCAGAACCTCAAATGAATGGAAAACTGTGTAGATTTCATGGAGCTTTGAATTAAATAATATTATTTTTTATTGAATAATTTAATCTCTTTTTTTCCCCCCTTAATAACCTGTTATTTTATCCTTTTCTTAAAAGAACAAAAGTTTGCCCTTTAAGTGACAAGTACCCTTTGAACTCATACAAAACCATTTTGATGTTGGTCTGATGTTTTTGTTTGTTTCCTGTCTGAGCCATTTTCACAGGAAAATGTGGCCTGCAATTTGGGTAGATATTAGAGGTTGATTCTGTTTTCATATAATTGTAATATCAAAATGTGGAGACAATTGTCACTTGCTCAGGGAACTCAAATATCCTTGAAGCTTGGGCAGAGTATTTGTTACCTTTTGTTCTTTCTAGGTTAAAGTACTGCTCATGCAGTCTTTTTTAACATTTATGACACACTGGTAATCATATTGCAATTGATGCCATTAAATACATTATGCTGTCAGCTTCATTTTTTTTTTCTCTGATACAATCACTGGATGAATTTTTCATGGAAGACGCTGTTTTTACATTTGAAGTGAAACATTACTAATATCAAAGCCCTTGTAAGCTGCCTGAATGTGCCTAAACTTATAGATATGATCTTCAACTATCAAGCAGTAGAACTGAATCAAACATTGCTTCAGGCTCTGGAAATAGCTGGAAGCTTTGTTTTCAGACTCCTGTTTTCCTGTAGCTTTCTGACAGCTAGGAGCTTGAGGTAGACTGTATTTTCAGGAAGGACATGGAACTGTTGGAGTGGTGTAATGAAAGGTATTCAAAATTAATAACGATATAAATTTTGATATTAGGCAGAGATTGTTAATAACTATGAAAACGGTTTATTAACATTAAATCTCGNGGCTTTTGTGGCCACCACCCCCAGCTCAGAAGGAGGGGGGGGCAGGGGAGCATGCCTGGGCAAGCCAGGACATGTACAAGCCCACCTTGGCCTTTTCAGGCCTACCACGACAAGTGGGTCCAGAGGAGGGCCATGAAGATGATCAGAGGGCTGGAGCAGCTATCCTATGAGGACAGGCTACGAGAGTTGGGGCTCTTCAGCCTAGAGAAGAGAAGGCTTCAAGGAGACCTTATAGTAGCCTTCCAGTATCTGAAGGAGGCCTACAGGAAGGCTGGGGAGGGACTATTTACAAGGTCATGTAATGACAGGACTAGGGGCAATGGGTTTAAACTGGCAGAGGGAAGATTTAGACTGGATGTTAGGAGGAAGTTCTTTACAGTGAGGGTGGCGAGGCACTGGAACAGGTTGCCCAGGGAGGTTGTGGCTGCTCCCTCCCTGGAGGTGTTCAAGGTCAGGTTGGACGAGGCCTTGAGTGATCTGTACTAGTGGGAGGTGTCCCTGCCTATTGCAGGGGGTTGGAACTAGGTGATCCTTGAGGTCCCTTCCAACCTTACCATTCTATGATTCTATGATTTTCTTACAAATTTGATCTTCTAACCGTGGTGAAACAATTCATCCAAGAATGGAAGCTTGCTCTCTAAGTAACCTGCGTCAAATATTTGTAACTACATTGCACACAGAATCTGAGCATGGTGTTCTAAAGACTTCGCAGTTTCACACAAAGTGTTCAAAGTTTGGTTAAATATCCCAAATGTAAACATTTGCCTCATCAGAAACCTGAATTTTGCAGGTTGGCTACTGCTAATCCAACTTCTCTGTTTTGTTTTTCTCTTTTGTATTCCCACTTTTTAAGACTCACTCTTACTGCACGTCTTCTATTTAGTTATATGCGGAAGTCCAGTTCTAAGAAACTCCCTTTTCTTAAGTGAACTTCCAAGTCTCCTCATCACTGTCAGTGAGTACAGTCAAGTATAATCTGGTACTGATTTAATGAATGCAACAAATGGTAAACTCAATTTCTAGGGATCTACCAGTCATTGCTGCCTTAACAAAAAGAATCTACTCTCTTCATTGTTGCCTTAAAAAGAATCTGCTCTCTCTTTCTCTTACAGTTGCCCTTTTCCTTATGTATAATGTTTTTCAGCTGTTTATACATTTAAAAGCCAAAACTGTGCCTCGACAACTCATGCAGCTGTGGGCTGTGATATCATACAGCATGACACATTTATAACTGTGTGCCTGACTCACCAAAGAATTATGCCAAAAAGATTCGCTACTTTAAGTTGAAATATTGCCTTTTAAATTTTTTTTTTTTAATCATTACAGTGTGCAGACAGCTTGCCACTGGTATTTGGTTCACCCATCAGGGAGCATACAGCAGCAAGGCAGCATTGCTGACTGACACCATGTCGATGCCAAAGAGCATAGAATTGCAGCAAGCAGAGGCAACCACTCCTGAAATAAGACTATACCACCGCATAAAAAATCCGTCTTTACATCTCAGCAGTGGAAGGGAGGTCAGAGCGGTCTATGTTTTTAAATTCTGTTTGCTTTCAGTGGGTTGAAGACTGCAAGCTGAAATATTTTCTGAAATCCCTGTGGTCAGATGGAAAACAAATTAAAACACCTAACCAGGAACTGAGCAGAATTAAAAGAGTTGTGAGTGCTTTTGGGAATTATTGATGCCTACCAATAGGTGTGTGAAGCATATGAAGAGAGATGGGAGGGCACGCATGGGAGCATGAGAATGCTGTCACACAGCACACTGGGCAACGAGTGGAGGTTGCATTACCTAAGAGGGTTTTAGAGACAAATGCCTGTGATTTGCAAACAGGATGTATTTGCATTTTCAACTCAATGAGAATTCAGTTTTTTTAGTGAAAAATCTTCTTACATTTTCTAGACAAAATGAAGCAGCCACCTTACATGCATTTTGCTCCTTAAACAAGTGTGGTGTCTCATCAAGAGTCAGTATTTTAATATTTTAATGTTAATGTGCTACCAAAAGTGCAATGACCACTTTTAAAGCTTTCTCCACTGCTCTCAAGAGTAACCTCTTCCCATATTTTTGCTTAAAGATTTTCTGTTTGACTGAAATTGATTAAAATTAAAGCTTATTAGTCTACTTTCCCACTGCCCCTACATCTTTAGGATGCCTTTTAAGAGTTGTATTTTAATGTCTAAATTCTAGTCCATCCGATTTTCACCAAACATGTATCTGCTATCAAGTATCTTGATATTTGAACCAACTTTGTACCACATGTGATAACCCTAGAGAATAGAGGAGGATGTCTCAAAAGAATAAGTTAATAATGAGTATATGAGGAACAATGATATTTTAGGGAAACAGATGCAACTTTGCAAGTTAGATTTCATAAGTGCATGTTTTTCTTTAAAATGAGTGACATTCTGTGGCTTTATAAAATGTACTTGATAAGCACTTGTGCAGGATCAGTGAAGAGGATTTATGCTAATTGTGCTATAATTCACTAATTGTTCAGGTCCAAATGCTTGAGCTTTCTATTTTCCTTTATATATCAGCAAAAGACAGAAGTGGACGAGGAGAAAAGTAGAAGCAAAGAGAAAAAGAAAAAATTGAGAAGCCAGAAAATAATGTAGTTTCTGAAGTTATAAGGAAAGTAAGACTATTATTATGATCTGTTTCATATATCAAGCTTTTTAAAAATCAAGATACAAGGAAAAAATATTAGATGGAATGTTCTCATACAGTAAGTTTATTCTGATGGAGATAGATTATAATAAATGAATGAGATTACAAGCAGAAAAAGTAGTTTTATTGAATTTTTAAATAGCCCAGGACCTATCGAAAGTTACTTGATGACTGTGACCTGGAAATACTACAGTCTGTTTGATCTCCATTGGTTCAGTCACACAGCACTGGAAAGATAATACCTGGAGTCCTCATGCAGCTTCTGTATATTGCTCACCTTTGTGCTCCTGAGTCTGCAATATTCTACTGCATTTTACAGCAGGGTATAAAAGAACACTCAGATCTGATTGCTTTGTAAGATTTATGTCAAACCAAAGCAGGCCTGTGAGCTGTTGTTGGTTGTGGTGGTTTTTTCCAGTTAGTTCATTTTTAAAACCTGACAAGCATGGAAAGACAAATAGTAATTTTTTTAGAGGGTGAAACAATTTGCAAAACCAAATTTGCCCAGAATTAACATTCTGACAACCAAGAAATGAGAAGAAAAATAATTTGACCACAAACATAAAAAGCCTATATTTTTGTTTTGATTTGGTTTGGTTTTGTTAATGTAATGATACTAGAAAAATACCTGTAGGTCATTCCAAAGACTGGGATCTCATGTTCTTAAAAATAACTGAGATGTCAACCTGACTGATGATCTGTACAAAACCTTGTAACCAAATTTTCATTAAACCTTTTTATAATCAATTCAGTCTTTCTTCAGAATGGTATATTGATTTCATTCTTCTTTTACAAAATTAATTGTTATTAGATGAATGTTTTGAGATAAAAGTATTTATTGTTTTATTTTAAAGAATTATATTTTTAAGTGGAATTATCCTTTCAAAATCACTTTATTTTTCACCTGTTCTGTTAATTTTTTTTTTCTGTTTTGTCATGACAATACAGAACAGTTCATCAATCAGCAGTAAGTCACAGTAATATAAAAATATTGCTGGACTTTACTACATCACAGACTTTAAAAGGCAGCTATTACTACTGATTGAAACTACTGATTTTCTAGAAGTGGATGTCTTCTGTGTTTACGGTAATAAAACACTTTGTCTCTTTAAATAGAAATAGAGATAAACTCAAAATTAATTATATGAACAGAAATTTTCAGTATTTTTTGTTGGGTAGATTTAAAAATTTTTTTAGTTAGAAGAGTTAGGATTTATCTCATTTTCTTCAGGATAACTGGAGTATTCACAGCAGGTAGCATTAACACTCCAGTATATGAGTCTAGTCTCTCTTTCTGTCAATGTAGTTTATGGACAGAGATACATAACTTCAGGCAGACAGTAAGAGCAGAAGCTTGAAATTCTCTACATTTCTCACTGAAAAAAGTTCTTTGGACAGGCTGCTAAGGTAGGAACCTAAACTGAATTGCTTAATGTAGACAGTATAAATACTCACTAACTCCAGGTAATATTTGTACCTATGTAGCCAAAAGCCTTTAAAAAATCAGAAAAAAAAAAAAAAGCCATAGTATAGTATGGCATATATAATAGTATATTGAGTTATATTGCTGCTGGTAAACTCTATCACAATATAATGAAATTTAATGCAACAGGAGGCTTCACATTATACAGGAATAATGCTTACATGGCCTGAAATCTTGCAATAGTAATTAAAATAAACATGAGAAAAACACTTTAGAAGTTGTATATTCTTTTGATGCAGAATTTCTGTTTCCCCTTGAAATAAAATATCTTCATAATTCTTCTCTGTGAAAAGCCTTGTTGGTGGGTTAGGCTTGACTAACAGCCAAACACCCGCTCTCTCACTCGCCCTCCTCAACAGGACAGGGTTAATAGGATAAGAAAGGGTAGATAGGATAAGACAGGGTAAATAGGATAAGAAAGCTCACAGGCTGAGGTAAAAACTCCTGTGGGTCATTGCAGTTTTTGGCATTGTAATATTGTCTAGAGGAATGACTCTGTCTACATGGACTGTAACTTATCTGCACATGCTGAAGAACTGCAAGTGCATTAAAATTGAATGTGCTGCACAATGTATAAATGTCAATAATATTCCCAAACTGAGATGAAATAATTAATTAGAATATTGTTTGTCTTTTTTTCTTCAAAATGATCAATTAACTGCCAGACTTTACTATGATTAATTGATACATATTAAAGACGATCATCAGAATAAAGATCATATTTTATCAAAACTTATTTGAAGTGTTGCATTGAAAACAGACCCTTTCTTGTGATAAACTGTTTCAGTTATTATTTGAATATTTGATAAGCAGAGAAATCTCAAATACTGATGATAAAAGTATTGTTTAATTTATTTTGTTTTTGCAAGATTGATTTCCTGATGAGACAATATCAGCTTAATATGTCACAATTTTATTTCCTTGCTGGAAAATGTATAGAGTTTGATAATGGTATTTGAAACATATTTTAGGCAAGTACATCTAGCCACTCAGATGCTTCCACAGCCACATCACAGCTGATCATCTTACTGTGGTTATGCCTATCACTATCACATTCCTTTGAGATAGAGAAGCCACATCCTCTTCTACCAACAAAGATCAGTACTTTAAAGAAATGAAGGGCCAAGTCCTAAGAAAGACTTTCTATATTTAAAGTAGACTTAAAAGTATTACAGTAATTGATGGCTAAAATTATGCTTCAGAATAAACAACCCCTGAGCTGCCAATTTAGAACAATTTATTTTTACACCAAAATGAATGAAATTGTGTTCACACTTGTATATGTATCCAAATCAAGTCTGGCTTAAGAAATCTGTCTCATTAGACTCTATGCACTTACTAGCACTGCATGTAAATTCCCAAGGGACCACGATAATCCAACATACCCAAAGAATCACTACTCTTCCACTGCAAATAATCTTGCACTCTTGCACAGCATAATGGTGCACCTTTGGCTAGAGAGGTGTGAGAAGGCCAGCCAAGGAGTGACTGCCTCTTGCACCTGTGGGGCATTTGCTGAAGAAGGAGAAGGTGGGATAGCAATAAAGCAGGATAAGCTTAGGACCTGTGCTTACACTTCCCTCCAGCTAATTACACTGATTAATCTGAAAAAGGAGTACCTCCCAGTAGTTCTTTCAAAGAGCCATTGCTGATACGTATAATTTTGATGTCTTAGGGATTGTAGAGCTCAAATTCATGTGGGTTTTATGTAGAGAACAAGCAGGGTCCTTGACTGAGCGCTATAACTGGGCGACGGCTCAGGTAGACCACAGATGAGTATTTCCTAAGGCTAGATACAGTAACATCAGTATAATCAGAGAAGGGACTTCAACGTGATCTCTCATACTACCAACAAGTGATCTCACACCTGGGTATGTCTGAGCAAGAGTGAAGCTTTTCCTGTTAAAGTGCCAGTGGAGTACTTTAGAAAAGCAAACCAAACCAAAGCAAACAAACGAAAAAAGAAAACCAACAAATCATTTCCCAGAACTTAACTAGATGTGACAAAAATAAATGCAAACCAGTGAGTTCCCAGAGTATTTCAAGTTAAATTTGGATAAGCAGGATACATGCTCCATCGTGATGTATATACTGCAGCCAGTACGCATTGGGCAGTCCTGCTGAAGCTCCACATCCATTTTGCCAATGACAAAAGTTGCCATCCTTACATCCCTGTAGCTGATGTAAACTCTAGTTTTGCACTATTTAACTTAACAATGAAACATGACAGAGTGATTTAACTCATCTGGCAGGGACAGATCCACTTAGTAAGAACAGAACAACCTCATGAGTTACAGAACCTGTCTCTTAGATTAAGAAGCAGATGGGTCACTGCCAAGTTCCCACCATTAAATTGCAACTGCAATGGGTCAGATTATATAAACAAGCTCACAAAGAGCAAAACCAAGCAAAAACTCATTTTGTACCAGAGTTGGTGTTAGTATATCCTTGAAAGCCCACACTGAATATTTAGTTATTTAGATACAAAATACGGAACTTAATCTGTGTCAATTAACATGAAATGTCACTTTTTTTTTTTTCCATTTTGCAATGCAGAAAAGCATCTCTCTAGGTTTTTCATCTCTCTCATTCCTTTCAGCATTTCTCAGAGAACACACTGCTTTGCACAGAATTATCTTAGAGGTGACCTTACAAGTACATTAGTGACCTTACAAGTACATTAAATCAAAAGCTAAAATCCATCTGACATAATTTGAATTTTTTTTTTGAAGACAAAGAGTAGCATTTTTTATTTCTTTCTCCAAAACAAGCTAGAGCCTGACCTTGACAATTGCAGCCTACAGAAAACACTTCTGAAATTAAGAATAGCAAGAATCAATGCAGTACAAAGACATGAAATTTAGAAAGACATGCCTTTCTCCACACTGCAATTTGCATCATACTGTTCTTCAGTTTCTTCAAATCAGTCATGACCTGCAGTACAGCAAGCTGATAGAACTACTTACACTGTCTCTTCACCTTGTAGCAATGTCTGTGAAAAGAAGCCTAAAAAAAGAAAGAAAAATAAAAAGGACAGGGGATGCAGAGGCAGGTTTGCAAGTCCTGATAGCTGAAAATTGAGCAGCCATAGCTATTAATTAACCTTTTTAAAAGAGATTTGGGGAATTAAAAGAAAGGCCTTTATAAAAGGCGAGAGAAAGCATTCTATTCCATTTCTGGGTTTAGATGTATTTTTATTACTCTGTCTTTTTAGGTCAACAGGTATTTGTACTTTTAAAGATAGTAAAGAGTTTTAAAATATGTAATTCTACCAAAATAGATGCAGAGCAATGATTGTGTTTGTGCTCATTGGTAGATGTGAGACAAAAAGTGGTGCTATGCACTTAGCACTAGGAGCTTTTACTGACTCACTAATTCTCACTGCATGACCATAAGACATTACTTGAATAAAGATTTCCTGAAGGTTATCATTCAAAAACAGCAGAGCTAGATTTTCTCAGGTACAAAAATAACTTCATAGAGGATTAGTTTTATTATTTTTTTCCTGCTTTTACCTGCTGCTGTAAGATAATTCTTGGAGTGAAGTGGGTGGGTAGAACAGAATGTGCATTCGAAGAGATACAACCAAAGTGTTCCTGTCACATCTGTCTTATTATCATCTTTACCTTTGAAGCATCTGATGACTGATTTATGCTCTAGATGGAGCATCTCAGTGCTGAACTAAATGGGATTTTAATAAACATCATAACAGAATCAACATCTGTATCAATTCTTATAGTCAAGGCAGTCATCTCATAAGCAACTGCCAATAGTTTTGTGTTAGCTGGGTGCCTGTCACGGTCCTGCATTTAAATGAAAGCAATTAGCTGTTTGTATGCATTCAGTTCCCCAGCTGTCATATAATGATTCATAGCACTGCTGATAATGAAACCTTCCTTGTAAAATTAATTTTAATGGCAGACCCTCAGCTGTCACCCCACTCCTCCTATAAAGCTCATGCAGTTTCTTTACTGAACTCTCAGTTTTCAAGTTTCACTTTCCAAACTCCCATCACACAAGTGACTGAAACAGAAAGGAGGTTATGCACACATACAGGTGGCTGATTTCCATCAGTCTTTCTTGGGTGACACTTTTAAAAGTTTTGAAATTAATTGTACTGGCTTGAATCATTTCTCCTTGATGCTTGCTTTGCTCCAGCAGCATAGGTGTGTGTATAAATAACAGTTTGTATCCCTTGACAACACCTGAGTTAGAACAGCACTTGTGGTCAATGACAGCAGAAAGAGCAGCAAGGAAATTATTCCAGTGGGCACAATCGTGTCTAGTGACTAGTAAAGTGGGTGCTTGTGTTGCAAGAGATGGTTTTCAGTGATGTCACTTTGCTTGCTATAATCACTAATAGCTTTTCTGCTGTACTTTAGAAAGATGGTCTGTCTGCTGCATTATCTCTTGACAGCTTTAATCTACTGAAAGGAGAAAATGCAGATTAGGTGTCTTAGCTACTTCTGAGCTGGGATTCAGGTAAGCTTTTGAAAAATGGGTTCTTCTTCTCCTTGTGCTTCTCTTTCTTCACTAACTTTGACTTCTTACGGCTTCAAAAAGAGGACAGATCTGTAGCCCTTGCTGCCTTCCTATCTCTAAGTGGCCAATTCTCCACCAACAGTACCTGGAGACTTGTTTGTTTATTCCTGCAGGAATCAAAACTGCAGCAATGAGTCTGAAATTAATTTTCTCTTGTAGGCATAATGAATTGATATAAGTTCCATATGATACTCAACTAGAAAGAATTGTTTCCATATTTCTCATCTGCTCTAGAACTCCACCACAGTTGTTGAATAAATTGTATGCTGTGAATTTTGTCTCAAGACAAATCTTAAAATTTTCTGTAGACACGAAAAAGCAAATTAGTCACATAGTAAAGGTTTTATGAATAAGTCTAATTATGAACAACTATAGTAAAATCACAAACTAACAGGTTAGCTGGCTATCTTTTATTGTTTTCTATGGGAAGTGCATAGAGGAATGTAGAAGTCCCCCATTTTCCCAAGAAACTTTTCTGTTTGAAAGGAGTGGTAGAAGTAAAAAGAGGGCTTGTGAGCTTTCATGAAACATAAGAATTCTGGAAGCTCAAAAACAATGCTGGGCTTTAAAAACAAGAGAAACTTTAAAAATTTTAGCTAACTCCTTCACATGTAGTTAGGAAGGCTGTCATTTGCGTATTACTATGTTTGCTGACTAGCACTATGATAAGATTCCTTGCTTCCATTTGTTTCATTTAACACATCAAGACAGCTCAATCAGGGATGCATTGTGTTTTAATATTTGCCAATAGGGGAATGGGGTAATCTCTGAATTTGCTTCTCTTCATTGCTTTGGACAGTCATGTAGAGACTTGCTGCAAGATGATATCTGTATTCATATGTTTGTTGTCTATAAAGTTAAAAGAATTGAACTGAAGATAGACTACTTTGTATGAATTCCCAAATCAGTGTAGAAGATTTCAAAGAGCATCTGATTTTATACTATATCATGGAAAAGAAATATGAGACCAGCTGAGCCTATGTCATTATACAACACAAAACCTGCTTGCAGAATTGTCTCCTCTCATCAAGTTTCTTTCTCTAGAATCTACTTGTCTACTAGTTGCCCATGTATTTAATAGTCTCATTCAAGACTGTGCTCTGAACCATGCTTTGGATCTTATCATAAGGGAAGCAACTAGCTAAACATTAGTTTTCCCAGGCCTGCATTCTAGTTCACAATAATTGCTACCTTTGAGTAATAGATAGATAAACATATAGCATATGACTACAGGATATATATATATATATATATATATATATATATATATGAAGATACCGTAATATAATGTCCTATGTATTTGTAAACTGTCTTTCAAGAAATGGATGTTTTATTTATTTTATTCTCCTTAATAGAAGCCTTCCCACAATAAAGTGCTGTATTCTATAAATACAGTTCAAGCCTGCATAGGAAGAACTTAAATTTAATGGAAAATACAATTTTTTAAAAGTTTTGTTTTTTACAGGATTTATTTTTTGTTTTGTAGACAAATACTAAGCCAAACAGGTTGAATGAATTCACTCAGAGTGAGCACTACAGTGTTGTTTGTTCAGACAATACTAAATATTACAAAACACAATTTAGTGTCTTTCGTACACACACAGCATAGACTCCTTTGTTTTTTAAATCTGTTAGACTTACCATTTAATACATAAAATTAGATTAACCCAGCTGTTCGTTTTTCTGAAAATGTCAAGGTCTGTTTTGATAGAAAATAGAAAACCTTTAAGTGTATCAGCAATATTTGCTTTCAAGGCAATTGAGAACCTGAGATTCAAAGAATTTAATTCCTAACACTTGAAATAGTCAATAGTGAAAAACCAGTTAGGCACTGTTTTGTAGGAAATGTCACTTAGGTTTACATATGTTTTAACAAATGCTGTTGAAGAAGGTAAAGCTACAAACACTGAAAAAAATTGTAACTGAGAAGAAAAAACAAAGCTATAAAATTCTTAGTCAAATATTTTGGACTAGATTTTAATATTTTGAATTAATATATTGAATCGCAACTCAATCTGAAATACACTGCTGCCTTTTAGTTACTAACCTTAGATGCACAATAAAGTCTCTGCTGTTGCTAAGGTATGAGAATCCAGATGTTATAAGTCATCTTCTATTCAATAAAGATTTGGTAGGGGTCTGGAAAGGAGTATGAATTAAGTGAAGAAACAGAACAGGAAGAGAGAGAAAAAGAGGGGGGAACATCCATCTGAAGAACAGATGAAGACAGAGTATTCCCTCATGTCTGGCTTAGCCTTTGCTTTTCTATAACAAATACAGAGTACATTCCTCTTACAAGAAAGCCCTACTGGAGTCACTCCAGGAAAAAAAAAAATCACTACCTGGGCTAAAAGGTAAGTATTGATGAATCATAGAATCATAGAATGGTAAGGTTGGAAGGAGACCTCAAGGATCATCTAGTTCCAACCCTCTGCCATAGGCAGGGACACCTCCCACTAGTACAGGTTACTCAAGGCCTCATCCAACCTGGCCTTGAACACCTCCAGGGAGGGAGCAGCCANGGTCTGTGGTAGTGGGTTGGACTTGATGATCTTTGAGGTCTCTTCCAACCTTGCTATACTGTGATACTGTGATACTGTGAAGAGCCCCAACTCTCTCAGCCTGTCCTCATAGGAGAGCTGCTCCAGCCCTCTGATCATCTTCGTGGCCTCCTCTGGACCCGCTCCAACACTTCCATGTCCTTCCTGTGCTGGGGGCTCCAGAACTGCACACAGTACACCAGGTTGAAACTTCAGTTTAGTGAATAAAAAGTATGGGTTATGAAAATAATAAGAATAATTATCTTAATCAAAACCATGAAACTGATGTCTATATTCCAGCATTCATGCATTTTAAATGGTACATAAGCATATATGAATAATACCTTTGTGAAGCTTAAGCTCTCCAGTATTTCTGTGTTTCCCCTGAACGCTGGTTCTGATATCATAACTGCTACTTCAGGATCATGTTTTGGGAAAAAGATGTTTAGCACATTCTTGCACAGTTGTATAGGAAAGGAAAACAGTACCTCTTCATTCAGACAACATGTTTTCTATTTAATATACTGGTGTCTAGTTTAATACCTTGCAGTATCTGCTCTCTGATCTAAATGTTTTGTCAAAATTTCTTTGGGTGATTAAATCTTAGTAGTTTGCATATTTTTGCTCTATCGAAAGCTGCTAACATTCATAATGACAACTCAAATTAGATTGTTCATTTTGTTCCAGTATTTGGATAGAAATGGCAGCAAATGGACACAAACAAGAAGAAAAATAACTACAAAATTATCTCCACTGTATTTCAGACTCTATAGGGACCCTTACATAGCTGTAAGGATGATGACTATAAAAAATTAATTTTGACTATATGATGACTATAAAAAACTTAATTTTAAATTCTCATAGAACTGAAATCTTCATGGAATTTAAGGGTCATCTATATGCAGAGGCACTAATAATGCTCATGATTCACTTAATACTCCTCATTTGTAAAAGTCCAGTAATTTTACAAGTGTTTTGCTATCATGACCTCTGTACAGATTTGCTCACATTCACTGTGACTAAAAGACACAGCATGCATCAGACTCTAAGATTTGGTACTGTGTTGCTAGAGTTTTTCCAGTTGAGTGTTAAAAAAGGTACTGAGCTATTTATCAGAATGGCAACAGTAGATATCCTGTGTGAAACTCTACTGCTGTCAGTGTTAATGATAAGATTTCTACTGACTTAAAGCTAGATTTTATTATCTTTCAGTTAGAGTCTATGTGGGTAGCTTGTAACGTAACTGAAAAATTAAACCTTAAGGAGATTATGGAGACATTCGAAGCAGCTTTTTCTCTTGACCTCTTCATCATTATAGACTCTTCTGAATGTTTTCTGGGAAGAGAGGAAGAAAAATAGAGAGATAGGGGAAGAGAAGGAGAGTAAGACACTAGGCTTGACCTCGTTTATGTGTTTTCTTTCTTTCAAATTCTTATCTTTACTTAGGCAGTGGTGAGTCACAGTTCTGTATACAGCATTTTTGAAAAGGCTGGTTTTTAAAAGATGAACTTCTTGCAGACTTCAAGTCTCATTCAAGAAAATTTTATTTCCTCTGGTATTCTTGGAGAATGCACATCAGTAATCATATGGTCCTTCTGTACCACTTGAGACTATATTTTATTTATTATTTTAAAATAGCAGCATCTTCAACTGACCATTTTTTCCTGAGTTACTCTTTAAATGCTTAGTATTATTCTCTGGTTTTCTCTGAACAGAAGGACAATCTGTTGTCTAATGTTGGTCAGTGTAGCCTTTCCTCAGGAAGCAGTATCAGGAGACTGCAGTTTCACACCTCTTTGCTTGGTCTTTCCTGCATCTGCAAATTCTTTCTTCTCTCTTTCCTTTTAAAGCAATTTTTCTTGTCTTTCTGGGGCTTTCAGAAAGAACCTGCACAAAAGCTTTTCCCGAGCAGAGATCGAAGTTGATTAATGGGAGAGAAGGTTGTCTCGTCTGAGACTGAAGCCTTTTGCTAGGCAAGCTCAGGAGAGCTCTTAAGAAAGAAAAAGCTCATTTGCAAGTGACCTGAAACCTGTGCGGGAAAGAGACATTAGATGTCTTACCTCGGTAGATAAATACCTTCTATCAACTTCAGTGGTCTTTAGATTAGTCCTTAGTCTGTATTTAGCTTGTTTAATGGAACCATAAAGGTCTCATAAACCCGATCCCAACTAAATTCTAGAAAGATTGCAGTAACTGTAAATATACATTTCAAACAGTGTGCAGCCAGCAGATTTGTCACTGTTCATTCAGTTTTATAAAATCCCCCTACCATAATGCCCTGCACCAAGTAGATAAAATACTGATGTCCCAAACCAGAATATTCTCCAAGTATTTCCCATCTTCCATATTTTGTTAAACACTTACCACTGTAAAATTTAATGATATAAGATGAAAAGCTCTTTCTTCATTTAAATTATCTCATCTATGCTGTTAGCTTATTATGAACAGAAGTTTCATGGTGGTTTCGTTGTTTTTCTGAGTTGTTTTGTTGCTGTTTTGTTCTGGGGTTTTTTGGTTTTGTGGTTTGTTTTTTTGTTGGGTTTTTTTTTTTTGTTGTTGTTTATTTGTTTGGGTTTTTAAAATTTAGTTTCTGGAGGAAGAATTATTAACTTGTACTGTTACTATTTTCAATTTCATTTTGCTGATAAATATTAAATTATTCCTCCTTTCCTGCATTTTACAAACCTGTCAGAGATTAAACAGATATACAGGAGATGGCAGAAGCAGCATGCAAAATTTGGATGGTGTGCTTGGCATCCTTTGAAACACTTGGTGGAGCAGAAGAGAGTTTAAAGAGAGTATCCTAATTAGTCAGGGATGCATGATGAAAAACTTTGAAAACTAGAAATAGAGGAAATCATTAGGAAACTTGGGCTAAAGCAATGCAGTTCTACATTTCAATCCAACAAAATTCCCCATAGAAGCTAAAGTCTGCTTTGTAGTACACACAAACTCTTAAATTAAGCATGCAAAAAACTCCCCATGTTATCTCTCAAAAACTTAAACTTAATTTTAATAATATTTTTTAGAACAATGAGGTTTTGAACAAAGCAGCAATGGAAACACAAATATCTTACTTCTTTTGAAGAAATTAAGCTGGCATTGCAGCTGTGCCTTAGTTTGATATTTTGTTCACATGCTGCATATTTCCAAAATTGAGACTCCTATTTTGACTTGAAAACTGCACAGAATACCTCTGGAAATGCAGTGGTCTTGAAACTGGTTACTGTTCATCATTATGTGCATTGTTTCAAATAGTAGTTGGGGCATTGTTTTAAAAACACTGACAGAATATTCCATAGCAGTTTAGGACAAAAACATGGGCTTTTGACAGATAACAAACCAAAATCCATATATAAACAAAGAAAATATCTAGGATATAGAATAAAAGTACACTTAAGAGACAGTTTGATGATTATCCATGCGGTATGTTTCCCTCTCTGCCCATCCTCTTAGGTAGAACAAAGATTGTTGTGTTTCAGAATGATTATTTTTTGCATCAAGAACCATCTTGATTTTTTGCTGAATCAGTGGCTTCCTGTGACTCACTGTGATTGTATCAAAGAAGAAATAACATGGATTTATCCTTCTATCTAATCTGACAGTCAATAACTCTCTGTTTGCTTCACCAGCTATCACAGTCCTTGGCCTCGTTCATAAATCTTTTATTTCTGAACACATCGTTCCCTGAAGCTTTGTATCTTGTCTGGTGTTCCTTCAAATACCCATTGTCCTTTAGTTCTATCCCTGCTTTTCAGAACACATGGAAGCTGATGACATGTCAGGTGGTAATTCTCTTGTATGACCACCATATACCTACTCAAAGATGACACATATTTTTACATTTTTGGGTGCTTCCACTGCTCTGCCAGTTTCCACCACAGCCTTTACTTCCTTGCATTACTCATTGCAAAGTGCTTTTCAGCTTACTGCTCTGTTCTCTGGCTCCTCCAGTGGTTCTGTTCATCAATTTAATTTCAGATATACTAATGAAATAACATTCCTTATTTGATTAAATATTATGTAATCAAAACCACAGGCTTTCAATAAAATTAATGGCATGATGATTGACTCAGGTTTTATGGTAGAAAGGAATAAATTATTTTTGTAAAGTGAATCACACAGAAGAGGAAGTGAGTTCATGTTAAATAGATAGTGAGAAAGCAGTATCTGCAGGACAGCTAACAAAGAAATAAAGAATTTGTTACATATCACAGGGCGAAACTTAACAATGACTCAGATCTAAAGGAGAAGATATCTCTGAGTGCTCACCTGGGTATGGGTGGGTCTAAAACTGTTGCTAGTGGAAAATGGTTATAAAAACAGTATCTCGCTGTCTTTTGGGAATGTCTCAAATCAAATCAAGAGCGTCAGAAATAAAATGATCTTTTGATTAACTCTTGTCATGTTTCTTCTTATAATGCATTTCTGACATTTCAGACTTTTTTAGAAACGTTTCATGGTGTTACATATTCTCTTCTGAAACTCACTTTGTGGTGCAAATCCCCTTGTTATCATGGGAGATGAAGACTGTAGATACCAATTCTTCTTTGTCACACTCTTTTTTCCCTTCCTTTTCTCATGTTGCTTCAGATGTTTTGATCATAGAGAGGATTGGTTTTACACTTAAAATTACCACCAACTATGTTTTATTAGCTAGAAAAGTACAAGATATGGGAAACAAGACAACGCTAGTTAAAGTCTATCAGCTCCTGTTTGGATGGTAAGCTTCACAATGAACCTTAAAGAATGCAAATAATCTATGCATCAGTATATAAATAATTCCTAAAAATATCTTTTGCCTCTGACAGTTGCTAGCACCCTAAACTCTTCTGTCTGATATGTGGCACCACACAAAAAACTAGAACTGAGACCATGGGCATATTTGGTTGGCTATGACTGCTAATATCCAGCACTCTTTCTCAGTGTTGAGGTAGATGGGAGCTCTCTCAAGTACTTTCCTCCAGAATAAAATCTGGGTTGTTAGGAGCTGAAATTCCTCTGGTTCCCAAAACCTCTTTTGCAAAACTTCTGATATTGTGGCAGATACTTCTGATCTTATTAAAACTTTACTCTGAAGAATATCATAAGGACAGAAGAAACGATAACAAGAAGAAAACTGAAGTATCTGCAAATCTTAACTAAGCTCAGACTTCAGTTATATGACATATGCAAAATTTATGTAATAAATTTAATGTACTAAAAAACATCCACTATATCATTATTAAGAATTACACCACAAATTACTGAGAAAAATGAAGCTTTGATAACTAATATTTAATTACTTTATGTGACAATTGAGTAATAGAAAAAGTTCTGAGCTGATACGCATGTGTGCTTAGATATTCAAGGGAAATCAACAGCTAACTCAATGCATTTAAATTTCAATACATAGCTAAAATGCCTTCACAAAAAATCTTTTGCCTGTGGGGAAAATAACTAACTTGCATTTTTTGATTAACGAACATAAATACAATGGAATTTTAGCTGCAGAAGGGATAATGCAAGCCGTAGTTTTTGTGAGAGCACGACAGACTGAGCTTATTCTACTTGATCCTTTCTCTAAGGAAAATGAGGCAGTAAAATAATAACTCTGTCACCAAATTAGAGATAAAAATACAGAAAGGTTGTATTTAAAAATGTGCAAGAAAAGATATGGCATACATGAATCCTTAACACCTAATACAGATACAGGATACATGAGAATTCCCCCAAAAACCTTCCCCCCGACCAAACCAAAAACCACCACCAAACCTCCAGTGCTCATTTTCTCCCATGCCCCATAGTCTCCCATTGAGGCCCAAACAGGCCAGATTCACTGCGGCTGCTGTCCTTGAAGGCCACAGCCTACAGGGCATATGCTTACATGGGTACCAGATACGGATCCCTCTGGGGGGCTGGAGAGGCAGGGAGAAAAGAGCAAATCAACCTTGCTGCTCATTTTCAAAGCGTTTGCGGGATTATGGGATCAAATAACATAATTACAGTATCCAGGGGCGAGTAGGTTGTCCCCTGGGACGGATCTTGGTCTGTGTAGTTTTCTTAGGGACTTTGGCATAACCTGGAACCCCCCAAACCATGACAAAATTTCAATATGTAGCTTAAATGGCTTCACAAAAAAATCTTTTGTCTATGGGGAAAATAACTGACTTGCATTTTTTGATTAACAAACATAAATACAATGGAATCTTAGCTGCAGAAAGGATAATGAAAGTCGCTTGAGCTTGAAATAATAAAATTATCATTGACATAAAGCTGCATCCTCTCAACTCACTTTGCTCTCTCATGTGGTTTGACCTGCTGCTTTCCTCTGCTCTTTTTAAAAACTGTACTTTAAAATAGTCTACTTCTAGCCAGCTTCAGCATTTGAAACAAGCATTAGTTTGTGAAACTAGCACTAATAACACACTACAGGTTTAAGTTTCCGTATGTGAAGATACTCTTCTCTGCATTGAGGTTCTGGCAGCATATTACTTGTCCAAGTAAATTAATGACCGTTGCGAACACAGCAACCAATGCTTCCCATACAAAACCTAATTTATACATGTAATAAATTACAAAAACCAAAAGTCTAAGATCAAATAGCCTTAACACTAAAATATTCCTTTTACACTTGATCATAGCCTAAGTGATGCACCTTAGCCCATTTTATGATCAACAGAGAGAAAAGAACATCTGACAGATGTTCATGGTACATGAAATGTACCATCTTCTGGAAGTATCTTAGAGGTGACGCAGCTCAGATTTGCAGTTTAACTTTCACATGTCTGCATTGAGCTGAGATGAATATCAGTCTTACTAGACAGGCTGTGTACTGGAAATCTCAAGGGATTTCAGTGACAAGATGTACTCTTAGTCTGCTCAAATACAGACTTAGTTTATTCAAATATAAACTAAACCTTACCTGGATATTATGTCATAATTAGTAACAAAGATGTTTGAAGGCCAGATTCTCTCAAACAGACCTCAGTACAAGGCTGCCTCTCCTCAATGCCAGATAGATTTGAGTAAGACTTTACCTAGGGCAAAGTGTAGCCAACAGGGAAACATGCCTGAACATAGTCACTAGCAGTGCTGAGGGACCCAAGCACATTGCTCAAGGGGAACGTAGGCACCTGCAATCACTGTGGCAATGAAGTTCCTTCATGAGCAAAGGAAGGCTGACATCTAGATCCTGCAAATGTAAGACACTTAATCTGGGTCTTAGATTTCTGGGTCAACAGATTGCCACTGGGACCAGTACTTCCCACCTGAACCAGAGAGGGGATGATGCTGCACACAAAAGAAAACTTGATATTACTGATATTACTGAGCTGCATTGTTTTCTCTTGATGTAGCATGTCTGCTTCAAGCTTGCTTTTATTTGTAGGTCTATGGATATGTTAATAGTTTTAATTTTGATAAGACTCAACTGCCTTTTTCTTAACTGCTTTTTGTTGTCCCCTGTATTTGCAAACTTTAACGTGGAGTAAAACTCTTTTTAAAATAAAAATGTAGTCCATTTGGACACTAGTCTAAATATCTGAATGTGCAAGGATGACGAAATAATACACCATTTGAATTTGAATATTATACTTACCAGTTCTTGGCAGGTCAGTTACCATGAGGGCTGTAATTAACACCTCTCATTCAATTAAAATGGAACTCTGCTGACCTCTTTCATCAGCAGGTTTGTATACTTGTTATTTGACACTTGATATTTTCTGTCACCATGGAACAACAAATACTCGTAGGATGGCTTCTCCCGTACCTATTGGTAGAAATGACACTAAACATATTGAAAAGTAGCTTCCTTTCCCTTTTCTCAGCTTTCCAAATCAGCCAAAACTATGCAATCTGAGCTGCTTCAGACAGTTTTTTCTTAGGATGATAGATCCTTTTTTAGAGAGAAAACCTACTGAAATTAGTGTGCCTATGAGAAAGAGCTCCTCCAGCTTTGGGGTGCACAATCTGACTCTGCATGTCTCTAACATCCCTAATAAGTGAAATAAAAATCCATCAACATTTTTCCACTTCGAGTACATGTAACTGAAAATGCAACTTTCCTTCCTCCTTGATGCCTTTTTTTCCCAACTCCATTATAACATTATAGATCTTGGAACTAAGAAAACTGAATGTTTAGCTCAAAGTAGCTTAAGTTTAGGTTATTTTCTCTAACAGTTTTGCAGGGTTGTGAAAAGATTAGCTATTTAAATTGTTACTGTCCATTCCTGTCCTGTCCTTCTCAAGAAGGGCAATAGATACCTTACTGGAAAAATCTTTTCAGTTACACATATGAATGGCATCTTTTCTCATCACATTCATCTCTGGTGCAAATGGCTGGTTGATGCCTGCTGGCCATACATGCAGCTCTGATGCTACTTCTTGATTTTCCAGAACCTCAGGTTCAGCTCCACTTTATTTAGTTGCAGCCATTTTGATGATCACAGAACTCTTTTCTTACTTGAGGATGCAGAGGCAACTTTGGCATGCACACTGTGCAAAAGCTCTGGGTGCTTAACATCAACCCATTTCTATTGGTAAGGAGTCTTGACTATTTAAAAATTGACAGTGGTTAAACATTTTATCTCTTTCAACTAAGAAGGAGAAATCGTATCATGGATCGATGTGCCTGACTTTGTGACCTTATCCTGATATCAGAAAAAAAAAACAAAAACAAAAAGCAAACAAAAACCCAACTTCCAGTGAGTTTTTAGTTTTTATTCAGCAACTCTTCAAGCTCTCTCACATATTCAATTATTATTGTTGTCCTTCTGATTTATTTTATTGATGCAGATAGTGAGGATTGTACTGAATCTTTAAGATGTGTGTCAACCAGCATGAACTGGCAGAAAATAATAAAATTCTGTTTATTCTTGGTTCTTAATAGTTCTAAAACTCAACTTACTTGATTTTGATATTGAGGATTTGAAATTCTTCCACTCAACTTCTACCATACAACTACTTTCTGATTATTTCTATTCTGCATTTTTGTACATGTTAGTTATGAAATGACATTCCACTTTGCTTGTTTTGTTTTATTTTAATTTTTTTTCCAGTTCTGCTGGGATTTTTAGTCATTATTTGGTTGGATTCTTCTCCCAAGTAAGACCAAAGATGACATTTTTTTAGTGGTTCAGGACAAAGTCGTGTTTATTGCTGTCGTGGTAGGCCTAAATAGGCTTATACGTGTCCTGGCTTGCCCAGATATGTTTTTCTGCTCTCCCTCCTTCTGCTATGGGGAGAAGCAACTGCGGGAAAGAGGACGGAGACTAAGGACTGTGGCTTGCCTAGACTTGTTTTGCTCCTGTGGTAAACAAGGTATACACACTCAGCTTGTGCCTGCCTCGTGCAAGGCCTGTGTTTTTTCCCAAATTTGGGTAAAGCAAGTCTATGGCTTCACCTAATATGGTCAAGCTCAGCTAACTGCCATTCTGACTGGCTAATTTGTGTCCAAAGGCACATTAGTCTCGGGCTGTATTGATAAAAAGAGATGAGCAGGTAACAGGTAAATACTTAAAACCTCCTGTAATTTACTAATTGCTTTCTGCCACAAGCAGAAGGAGCTTCCGGCGTCCATCTAGTGGATATGTGGTATAATTAACTGCAAGTGGTATATTGACCACAAGAACCTTATCTTCCAGTGTAATGTTTGCATTTGCTAGTTATTTCTTACAGTGTTCTAGTTTTGCCTGTTCCTTGTGTGTATAAGTATCCAAACTGTGCATTTCAAACCTTGCAAATAAATTTTCTGGTGAGATTTAATGTTAATAAAGAGTTTTCATAGTTATTAACAATCTTGGCCTGTATATCAAAATTAGGATTGATTATTAATTTTGCATAATTTGTAACAATTGCAGTACTTTGAGAAATAGTCACAGGACATCCTGAAGGATTCTACTCAGTTAACCACATTTCCCAAATCAGGAAAATAACATTTGAGCATTGTTTGAAACGGTTTAATTATTTGACTTCTTTCTTTGATTATAGAATCATAGAATCATAGAATGGTAAGGTTGGAAGGGACCTCAAAGACCATCTAGTTCCAACCCCGTGCCATAGGCAAGGACACCTCCCACTAGTACAGGTCACTCAAGGCCTCATCCAACCTGGCCTTGAACACCTCCAGGGAGGGAGCAGCCACAACCTCCCTGGACACCCTATTCCAGTGTCTCACCACTCTCACTATAAAGAACTTCCTCCTAACATCCAGTTTAAATCTTCCCTCTGCCAGTTTAAACCCATTGCCCCTTGTCCTGTCATTACAAGACTTAGTAAATAGTCCCTCCCCAGCCTTCCTGTAGGTCCCCTTCAGATACTAGAAGGCTACTGTAAGGTCTCCTCGAAGCCTTCTCTTCTCCAGGCTGAAAAGCCCCAACTCTCTCAACCTGTCCTCATAGGAGAGCTGCTCCAGCCCTCTGATCATCTTCGTGGCCTCCTCTGGACCTGCTCCAACAGTTCCATGTCCTTCCTGTGCTGGGGGCTCCAGAACTGCACACAGTACTCCAGATGGGGTCTGACAAGAGCAGAGTAAAGGGGCAGAATCACCTCCCTTGCCCTGCTGGCCATGCTGCTCTTGATGCAGCCCAGGACTCAGCCTGGATTTATTTTTTCAAATCCTCAGCCCAGGATTTATCTTTTCAAATCCTCAGATGGACCATTCAAATAATTTTCAAAGTGAACCGCAACTGTATTCCTGTAACATCAGTCCATCACATATTCCAGACCAAGATCTAATATGTGCTAAATTCCTTTAAAAAAAAAACAAAACAAAAACAATAACTCTGGTCTTTTTCTTTCTTATTTTAATGTATCAAATTGTAATCATTTTCTTTGGCTTTGTATGAGCATTTAAGGTTTCCTGATAAGAGCCGAAAAGATTTCACAATGGATGCAGAAGAAATGCCTGAAGGAAGTAATTTGGGTGACTTTTGTTTCCTCTTGTCTGGTTACAAAGATCTCTGTAGTAGCCAATGGAGAGAAATACATCTTGCATTATATTTATTTGGGCACATTTTAGTAACAATTATTCTTAACCCTACCTGTATATTTTGTTCATTTTAGTAAACTCTGTTGAGGTTTATACGGTATGTGGCACAATGACAATTATGAATTTATGATTAATTTTAATGGTTGCACTTTAATTCCTTAACTTTCAGCACTCCCATTAGAAAAATGCTGTACTTAACAATCTCCTTCAGGTACAACATGCCAGTGTATCTTCATTTACATACTGCAATGATTTGGATGAGAGCAGATTTAAATAAATTGTGAAGATAGAATATTAAGGGTGAACCCAAACACAGTATGATCAATCAAACCTGATCTGCCTATATCAAAATGTTTCTAAATTCTAAGACTTGCGTCCTGTATGGCTAGAAAGATACGGAGAAACTAAAAGGATACAGCCTAGGTCATATCAGTCATTGTAAACATCTTATTCCAAGAGATAAGTTGTCAACTTGTAACATAAGCTAGGCAGGTGGAGAGCTTTTGAAGGCTCTGCTCACATAACAGAGCCCATCACAAGATGCAAAGGCCTTCCTAGCACCAGTCATTTCAAAACTCAGATGAAGTAATTATTCATTTCAGTCATAAATGAATAGAGGTCACTTTACCTTTCCCAGCACAAACAGATTCTGCTGCAGAAAGGGATAATGAGCAAAGCACTGTTGTCCTTCCTACACTTTTTAAGACAGAATAAGAACACAGAGAAAAAGGGGAGCTGTGAGCAGCAGTAACTCTAAGAGTCGCAGTTAAGTGGAGCCCTTTCTGCCAGACTACCTCTTCAAATCAAAAGTGTTCCCATTTAATGTTCCTTGACATTGTATATCTCCTGGAGGTTGGCCTTAGCTTACTTGAAAGCATTTGTGACTGTGAGATCAGAGTAACAGGATTCATGCAGAGATTTTTGATAGACTGAGACCTCATTGATCCTTTTCTTTTTGGTTAATACTGTCAATATTTGTAATAGCTTCCACTGGATGAAGTTCACAGCATGAAGTTGATTTCCCAGTACTTAAGTGATACTGAGCACAGAAAATCTTTTTTTTCTTTTCTTTTCTTTTTTTTTTGTTTTTTATTTTCATAGACAATGACACTATGAAGATTAAAATGAAGTATCTTGGTTGCTCCTGGTCCTGATCAGTCTTTGTCCACAATAGCTTCAGTCTCACTGAAATTCCTAATCTGCAGGAATCACTTTTCTACAAACTTTTAAGATATGCCCTAATAGCAAGATTAAATTATCTAATTTCCTCCGCCTCAGCACAAGTTTCCCAAAGGAACTTATTTATCTGGTTGCTGTAGCAAGATCAAAAGCCACCACTTTGTGCTTCCAGAGTTCAGAAGGTGGCGTGAAGACAAGACAGGAAATTTCTACCAGTCAGTCTGGGACATTTATTGACTAGTCATTTTTTGACAGGTGTCTTCTGCAGTCTGAGCTTATAGTGACAAAAATATCTTCTGTTCTATAAAAGCAATACAGAAAGAATTAGTTAAGGAATCAGTCTATAGGCAGAAAACTGGCTTTTCAGACATTTTTGCTGGAGAACAGGCTTAGCGTGAACCTGAGAAGACATGAAGGTAGTGCTGGCCTGGGGTGCAGGTAAGGAAATTTGCTGCAGCCCTGCCTAAGAAGATACCCTTTCATCTTTTGGCACAGCCTCTAGCCCAGTCCAGCACCTCTGGCCCTTCTGTGCCACTCACTCTGATGCACTTAGAGTGCATCCTTCTGCTTTCCTCTTTAAGGAACCAGCCATGCCCCTGCCCAGAGATCCCAAAGACTTAGAGAGTTGGCTTGAGTTTGTTCTTAATGGGAACTTCTGGGAGAAAAGGAAGGGGTAAAGGCGAGACCTGCTCTTACATCCTGAAAGAGCACAAAAGGGGGAAGCTGATGAGTAAAGGAGGAAAGAATATCTTCCACCTTTACCTCTCTCTCAAACACATCCATAATCTGTAAAGAAATCTCTCTCTGAAACTGTCCAAACTCCTCTCTCCTACTCAGACCTCTAGAGATGTCTGGACACTTCCAACTCCTGCTCCTTGCTCAGCGTATGACACAGGTCTCCTCTTCCATCCTGCTTTTAAGAGAGCCATCTTACTGGCAATTCTCCCAATCTTCATCTGAAACTACTCAAAACATCCTCTCTTTGCCCACTCAGATGCAAATATCCTCCTTTCAGTATCCCTCCTTCCTTCATTCCTGTAATCTTCTAAAAAAAAAAAAATTAATGTCAGTTGCAGATTTAGGCATTTTCAAACTGGGAAGCGATTTTGTAGGAGATGTATGCAATACTTAACTTTAACTATCCTCATTCTGATTTACAAACAATTTTAGATTAGAATTTTTTTTTGTTGTTTTGGTTGTTGGTACTGGATCAATGATGAACCTCAGAGCTAGTTTATAATAAAGCTAATTGAATTTCTTATGTGATGTGGTTGTCAATAGAATAATATCATGCATCAGTGGGATGTAGCTATATTTTCCTTTCACCTCTATTTTCTCCTCTTTGGCATTTTATAAAACAGGTCTTTTTTTTTCCCTAAAAGGCTCAGAATACATTGATTTTTAAAGTTACTTATGGAATTCTGCCCTGTGAGGTGCAAAATGAACAGGGAAAATCACAAAATGTGGTAAAATCCCTGTGGAGTCCTCTCTAATTAACTGTGCCTTTCTGAAGGATCCCCAGGAGTGAGAAAAGCATTTATTAAATGAGGCAACAGTTTCTATGGAAATGGAAAAATAACCATTCTTTGAAACTTCCTACATAAAAACAGACTGCTTGTACGAATTGGGTTGCATTCAGTACATCTTTCCTGACATTTATCAACTTTCAACTCTAATAAGACACGAAGTACCATTAGTCAAATTTGTAATATCTATTTGTACAGCTTCATTAGCTTATCTTGTAAAAGGCAGATGGATCATGCTAGTCCATTCATGTATGTGACCATGATCAGCTAATCATATTTAGACATGTTACTGTGTTCTGCGTATAGTACTGCTTAGATATAATTTGAATTGTTTTCTGTAATTTTTGTCTCTTGATCAATAATAATCTGACTTTTGACCATTAGGCTGCTGTGCAAAATGGAATTATACAATTTATTTTGTAAACAGAGTTGTGAAAGCACAGAGGAGCCACCTGGCAGTGAGTCCTTCAGATGCTGAAGTGCCCTACCTTACAGTTCTGTGTCCTTTGCAACATTCAGGTCACAGAGCACTTAAAAAAGCAAGCCTCAAATGCAAAATGATCTGAAGTTACTGTATGGATTTTACAAGTGAGTTTTTAAAATAGCAGCAGAAAAATATGTTTTAAACTTTCCAGGTTATGTTAAGATGAATGGAATCCAATGACTTGTCAAGTAACAACTCCTATCTAATGGTCTTGCATCTGGATGTTGTTTAAGCAAAGTGCATTTATATAATTAAAAGCAGCTAAATGTCACCTATATTGGACCAGTTAAAAGCATTACTGATACTCTGGAAACATGTAGGACTGGTGGATACTTAAATAACAACCCATGTCATGACCGTAAGTGACAAGTGCTAGTCAGAAGATGGTCATATTTTTGGCTGTAGATAGCCTTTTCCTTGATAAAACATAATCAATTGCCTATTCCTGAGCTACAATGAAATGGGAAGTCAGTAATGTTCAGAGAGTACAACACTCTGTGTAAAATACCCACGTTTCTTTCTGAAATACATGAGACTCAAAAAAATGCACCCATAAACTATTTCATCTCTAAGGCAGAAGATCCGGTTTTACAACTGTTTCAGGTTAATGGAGTCTGTGATAACAGGCTAAATCATGACTGGGATACAGGCCAAAGCTCAGAGATGTATTGAGGAAGCTCAGAGCTAACACTTAGACAAGGAGCTAGAAAGTGATGAGAAATGTCATCACTCCATCTTGACTGAAGCTTGCTCTTTGACTCAAGACTAACACTGACAGACAAAATGACTGCAGTCAGAAGCAGGTTGAAAGCCATGAGTAATTAAAAATCTGAATTCCTTGTGAAGAGTTAGAGCACCATGATCTGTCCTAAACATCATCCAAGTGTGACCACTGTAACCATGTGCGTCAGGTGGGGAGATATCTGAAGCATCCTAGGAACATGCATCTCACGGTCAGAGCGGATGGCAGCACCATTAGCTCCCCTAAATTCCTCATAGTAGAGACAGTTGCAAAGAAAGAAGACAATATTTGTTATGAAATCAAGTGCTGTATGTTTTAAACTGGTCATATGTACACAACTGTTACACCAGAAACAGCAGAAACAGTATTAAAGGAAGAGTTACAGGGACCAGAGCTTTCTGGCAATTTGATTCTTCCAATGGATTGTCTAAATTGTATACTAACCACATCTTCCCCTATTCCTTCCTCTCCCATGCACATGTAATATGCATAATAAAGACAACTTGATACCAACAGGTTGAACTTTGCTTGTGGCTACATAGCAGTACTCATCTCTGGAGCAAAAACTGAAAAAAAAAAAAAAAAGAAAAAAGGGCATTTTAAGGTCTGAGAAGAGAATGTACTAAATGTACATTCATGTACTTGCTATTATCTGTATTTTTGTTTTATCTACTTTTCCCCCAAACTCTGTTACCCCTGATAAATGAGCAATTATTCTGAACACTTAAAACTCATTGCTTAATGGGAAACATTCTCTTCACAGAAGGCTTAATGCATGACTTTGTGCAAAATGAGAAAGCTATAATTATGCCATTGGGAGGAAAAGAGACCAATACTGGATTAAATGGGTGTCAACGTGTTACTAAGTCAGAGCCCTCATGCAAAAGTAATGAATCAAAACAAGAAGGGAATAATCTTTCAATGGAGAGTAGATGAGAATTGGAAGAGCTTTATATTAAATAGTATATCTACATAATTTTGGATGTTGATTCTGAAGCTGTATTCTTGTTTATAGGTGTTGAACCTTGAGCAGATGAGGATCCATGGAAGATCAATGATTTGAATTATGTGAGCAAACTTAAGTCATAGTAGCAATCTCCTCTGGTCTTCAACTCAGTATCATAGCAGAACTACAGGAATCCACAGCAAATCACATTCTTTTCTCTCAGTATTCCTAGAGAGCAAAAGGGTTTTGAACCTTTTTGGAAGTTAACTCAACTCTATTGACTAAACTTATAGAATTTAGGACCATAATTCATCTCAAGTTTGGAATCAGACTGTCACTGGTCCATTTCTGTGCTTCTCTACAATGTTGGTGTTGGCTAAAATATGAAAGAAAATAGTTAATTCTAATTTTCCTGAGCTATTAATGAGTTCATATTTTCACTGAGCAGATACTGAGTGTCCAGGTTTTCCACTGCTGTGAAGGTTTGGAAGGGTGCTATCTCATTTCGTTTCTGAAACAAAAGCTGATGTTTCTGTGCCAAATGCAAGACACATGGATATCCTTCTGAAAACAAAGCATATAGAGAAGTTGGGACTGTAACTTCTGAAGATTAGCATTATTATATGATGGTTTCCACTTGGATAAAATAAGTATTCATATCTATACTCATGCTTGTTTATTTTCAGATAAAGTTGAGAACTGGTTCAACACCCTGTAGCATATCAATGAAAACTCGACTTTTGCAAGCTAGAACTAGTGAGACACACCTGGAGTGCCATGAGAGACTGGTAGGCGAGCAACGTGCCTTTCATATATTAATATGCATGGCATAAGTTTACAATATATTGAGGACAGCTTAGATATGTCTTCAAGGTCAATATCCTGCTCAGGAAGAAAATGTTACAATTTGGAAATGCAGTTTTGGTAAGGCATTGTAATACAGTTTACTCTTAATCTAATTGTCCTGACCGTGTTGGTTAATAATATGTTGGATGAACTTCCAAGTAATTTGAAGAACATCATTAAAGCAGACAAAACAGTGCACCTTGTGCCAGCACTGCTGGAGCTGACTCTTTCTTGATGCCAGGAGAGACATTACAGCTTGCACATTCCATCTCTACCAGCAAGCTTCATCTCAGATGAAGCCTAACCTTCAACAGCTATATGACTTCTGAGAGGCATGAATTATCTCTCACTTAGCATTTTGTGCACAGAACTTTAATGAGCAATAAAACTTGATCTATAGTTTCAGAAAAATCTTACCAGTATTTCAGCTCTTCCTGGGGTCCACTATAAAACATTTCTGGGTTCATAAAAATGGAATGGAGAGTTAATGCAGGAAGAAAAAAAGGATTTCTTTAAATCTGATCCCTACCCTCTAATTCTGACCTTGAATTAAAAATTGTCTTTCTGAAATAAAGAACTTACTAGAATAAGGTAAATATTTTATAAACCCTAAATATAATACTTATTTAACTACACTTAAAATACCTAAAATAGAAAATAATATTCCAACATTGTTTAAAATTCCATAACATTTTCAGAATAATATGCAAATGGTATATATTTTTCTGTCTTTGTTATAGGTTTATGTAACAGGATTTTGTTATTTTATACTGCAGTTTTTAGGATTTATGATAAGCTAGTTTTAAATGGGCTGAGTTTCAAATCTAGAATATTATCTACTTTCTTATCAACTTCCTAATATTATTTATTTGCTTGGATTTTCCCTACACACACCTCCAAACCCTTAGGCCATTCTTTGAAATTATCTAATTACACTATTTAAATTTAAAGTTTTCCAAAAGTGTGATGATAATTTCTGATTGCTTTGAAAAGCAACTGAACCAAAAATGTAAAGTTTAGAGAAAAAATGAGTCAATAAGTGGTTAGGAATAGTCCAGGCAGCTCTACCCTTAGTCTCAGAACAAAGAACTGTATTTCTTTTTTTAAATATAAACCACCTTGGACTAATAGTGTCAGAAACTTACCTTGGGCTGCAAGTTGAAATACATGTATGTGCGGAGTGTCAATTAAAATTAGAGCAAATGAGCACAGGAATTGTTGGGTTTGTTTCACAAATGCATACATATTAACCAAAGTTAGTAACCTGAATTACACTCTGCTGAAATAGTTTTGACCTCTAAAAAAATAGGAAGTAACAATCATTGTAGCAGTGATGAAAGTCTGGAACCAAATGAGTAAGTAAATAGACATTAGCTAGTGGACAGGATTCTCTCTCAGATGTGGAAGGGGACCCTCAGTTTAACCTTCTAACTGAATTCTCTTTGGTGCATGCTCGTGTGCATAATCTGAGCAAGAAAACATTTAATAAAGGCCTCCCTGTCTGCAATTATCAGTAACAGAAGTTGAGGAGTCCTTTAAGAACACCACCAGTTTTTGGCATCTCTGACGCAACTCCTGTGAAACTTGAGCAAAGCAAGCCTAGCATTATCCATAGGCACCTCAGGGATACTGAGCAGCAAAACCTGCTTAACCTGTTTGCTTTCCCATACTCCTAGGCTTCACCTAGCTGCCTTATGCCAACCTCCTGCTTAATTGTTTGATTTAATTGTTTCTCATAGAATAATCATTTTTTCCTAACCACATCAACAGCTGTATATAGTTTTGTTGCTTTTCTTGCTTTCATTTATAGTCACTAAATTTTGTTTGTTTGCTTTTGACACTGAGGAATTTTTAACTCATCCAGTACTTGATTTAAGGCCCTAATGGTCTTCATTACATGTGTCTTAGAAAAAGATTAGCAATGCCAGAATGTTTCACGAGACAAAACTAGCTGAGATTCTTTCAGTTATGTCTTCCCATTGTATAAAAACAAAGACAGGGGCAGTAACCTGTAAGTTCTGCTTGACACTGGAATCCTAAACCAAGAAAAGTGGCAGGGACAATGAAACAGGCCAAATTGCTCCTTTGAAAGGATGTGAGCTGTGACAGCAATACAACTGCTGGAAATATTGCAGGCAAACACCCAGACCTCCTTCTGTTCTGACAAGTGTGACATGAATAAACACGAACACCTAAACATGAAAACCTTTAATGTAACTTCTGTGATTCACTGTCCCATGAACATCTGTACCCATACCAGTGATTAAACATAAAAACCCAATGAAAAGAAATGCTGTGCTTGTGAAAGACTGTTGCTTAGATGCCACTGTGAAAAATTCCTTCAGGTGAGTGATATTTTCTCTCACGCCACATCCCATGCTACAGATCCATTTCCATTAGCCTTTGTTCAAAAGGAGGAACAACCAGCATGTTTCTGCCATGCATCCCAGCAAGTACTGTACAGCTGCATTTGTTTGAAGGACATCTCTTAACTTGTTAGAACTTGATTGTGCAAATGCACGTGGTCTTGCCTGTATTTGCCTGTTAACTGGTAAATAGAGGTTATAATTGTTGTATTTTCAGCTTTTCTCTCACTTCCCAGGAGTCATTGCCAGTGCTTTAGCTGCTCAGTAGTGAGTTGTTATTCCGATCATGTTTTATCCTATGAAGAATTTATCCCATTCATCCTCAGTTTGAGAACAGGTCAATTACTGACATCAACATTTCTCCAGTTTTCCTGATACTCAGTGAAAATTCCATTATTTTCACTCTGCCTGGCTCACATAGCATGACCGCCTGCATTGCAAACACCTGGTGTGTGGGGAGGTACATGCAGAGGAGCTGAGAAGTGTCCAAGCTCATGGTGCATTGCTGCCTGCTGAAATCAACAGCTTGATACTCAACTCTGTGAAATCTCCTGCCAATGTCAGCATAAAGAAAAGTTAATATTTTAGTTCATACCCACCTCTACCTCTTTGTAGCCAGCCTACAAATTTGACAATGAAGTAGACATATATCCTTTCTACCGCTCCAGCTCTAGCCTTACTGGATGCCTGGGTTTGGCCCAGAAAGCCTTGATTTCTGGGTGTTTTCCAGATGTCTTGATTGCAGTACCAACAAGCTTATTAAAAACCTGCGTACGTTCAGTTTTGGATGATTTCAGTGTCACTCATGTGGGGCTGACAGTGCATTGCTGCTGGGCTGGCAGTGTTGGACTGGATCTCTATCTGCCTGTAGCCCACAGTCAGGAGTTAAGAGTGAAGCGACACATCCTGCACAGCTTTGACATTGCTAGTCTTTGCACAATGACACAGGCTGAAGAGAAGTCTTGGACTGATGTTTGTTGTTTAACTGCAGTGGGGGAATGATCTCTGAAGATGGGGAGAGAGAGGATGGCCTTGGGACAGCAGAATTATTGAGGATCATAAGAAAAAAAGTCCTTCTGATTGCCCTTTAGCAAAGTTAAACAGACATCCATGTAATTCTCATGTTCCTCAAGGACCTGGAGGTGCAAACAATCCTTGGTTGCAGAAAGTTTTTTTGCTACATTCAGGACATGGAATCTTTCCTCCTTTTGCAGTTGATTAATTGTACTGGTTCTTATTCACCGAACTGCCCCTTGCAGTGTACTGGAAAACTGAACTGCTTACCCAGTTCATCCAGTCCCATCCATATCCTGGGCTGCATCGAAAGAAGCATCGCCAGCAGGCCAAGGGAGGTGATTCTACCTCTCTGGTCTGCTGAAACTCCATCTTAAGCATTGCATCCCAGACTTAAGTACTGGAGTCCTCAGCACAAAAAAGACAAGTACCTACTGGAGCCAGCCCAGAGGAGGGCCACAAAATTATCAGATCCTAGTGTACCTCTCCTAACAAGGACAGACTGAGAGAGTCAGGGTTGTCCTCCCTGGAGAAGAGAAGGCTCTGGGGACACCCTGTTGCAGCCTTTTAGTATTAAAAGGGACTTAAAAGAAAGATGGGGACAAATGTTTTAGCAGGACCTGCTGTGACAGGACAAGGTGTAATGATTTTAAACTAAAAGAGGGGAGACTTAGACTAGATGTAAGGAAGACATTTTTTATGGTGAGGGTGGTAAAACACTGGAACAGTGACCCAGAGAGAAGGTAGATACCTGTAAATATTCAGGATCAGGCTGGATGGGGCTTGAGCAGTCTCATCTAGTTGAAGATGCCCCTGCTTGCTGCAGAGGGATCAAATGATGTGTAAAGGTCCCCTCCAACCCAAGCTAATCCATGACTCTAAGTCTGGCCTCAGTTCTCTCCTCTGTGTGAAGGACTCCAAAGGCACACCTCCTGTCTCCTATTTCCATTCAGCAGGACCAGAGTAGAGACTGGATATTTAAAAAGAAAATTACATATACTTGTGACTTATGGTAAAGTTAGCCACAAATTAGCACAGTGTGGGCTCCTCCCTGAAGAGATCCCACATTCCTGAGCAATGCATTGAGAAAGTTCCTGTTTCATGCTATTTAGAGTTTCGAGATTTAAAGGGGACCATGAGGGGGTGGTGCAGATTATCGTGATAATTGTGCTAATAGCTTTTACTCAAATGTTCTGTGAACACAATGTTGGTTATAATATATATGGAGCAATCAGATTCAGGATTGTGTCACCAGGTCTGAAGATGCATTTAGGATGTTGCTCACACTCTGAGAAAACTCATCAGTTGACTAACAGTCATCTGAGTAAACTGCTTGAGAATTTGGGATTCATAGATGACCCTTGTGAAAAACATGATAGTTGATTTCATTTTGGTGTTGCTGATTCTGATCTGGGCCATGCTAGCCTGTCAAATATCAGCTGTTTAAATTAGGATTGTTGGAGCCTGTCTTGTTCTGTCCTTCAGCCAAACATATACTTACCTTGCATTACCACACTGTGACTCTTCATTGTGTCAATGTAAACATGAAAATAAATTACCAGAAATGATGGAATTATGTTGTTGGATTTTTTTTTTTTATAATATGAAGTTAGAAAACAAAATCCCTCTATTTTCAGAAGAAAGGTATTTTCCATTTCAACCAAAAGTTACACATTTGATACTCAATAAATTTATAAAATTTGTTATCCTATGACAATAGAACTTCTGTTATCAAAATGTATTATCTTTAACCATAGAATCTGATTTTTGTCTCCAACAGCTGATTATTGGTAAAGGACCTGCACCAAATGGTTTCCAATCATTGCCCTCTCTGCTAGGACATGCAGAGGAGAAAAACACTTTAAAATTTCTTAAATCACAGAATCCCAGAGTTATAGGGGTTGGAAGAGGCCTCTGGAGGTCATCAAGTCCAACCTCCCTGCCAAGACAGGTTCACCTAGAGATGGTCACACAGGAACACGTCCAGGTGGGTGTTGAATGTCTCCACAGATGGACACTCCACACCCTCTCTGGGCAGCCTGTTCCAGTGTTCCACTACACTTAAATTAAAGCAGTTCCTCCTCATGTTTCGACAGAACTTCTTGTGATGAAGTTTGTGCCAGTTACCCCTTGCCCTGTCACTGGAAACCACTGAAATAAGGCTGATTCCATAATTTATGAGATTCTCCCTGTTTTCTCTTTTCCAGGCTAAAAATTCACAAACCTCTCAGTCTTTCCTCATAAGAGAGATGTTCTAGTCCCCTAAATCATCTTTGTAGCCCTATATATATTACGTCTGCTAGAAAAGTATTTATTAGCTTGCCTAAGTTGGATAGCTGCTGCCCTCATTCCCACAAATTTTCCTCACAACACAAACTCGATGACAAGTACAGCTTTTTGTAGCATATATTCAATAAATAGAAACCATTTTTCAATACTAGAGATAGTGATAGGTCATCAGTTCTGACTAAATGTAAGTGAGCTTTTGTCTTTCTTGAATACAGCTATACTACCTGGTTGGTTTGCTTTCTTGTTTGCTCCAGGACCAAGTCAAATGATCATTTAACACAGCATACATATTAGCTCACTCCCAAAGTCCACCTTACAGCAATTCAATTCTGTCGATGAAGAAACCTCTGAGCAAAAAGAGAAAAGTCTACTGACAGCTAAGTCAGCAAAACATCCCCAAAAAAATCACATTTACTTATGATATAATTTCATATATAAGAAAAATATCTAAATGTGATGCATTGTGAAGCAATCATTCCATTATGAATGGAGGATGAAAACCAGTGAGACACAAAGGTCATCAGGAGAACCTATCTCTGGTCATTCTTCTCCACAAAACCCCTCAATGTCACTCTGAGAACCACTCATTCTGACTTCTACATTGGGTCTCAGAATTTAGAGTATTACCCTGTCAAGTTTGTCTGTTTGTTTATTGCACTCTTTTTTGACCATGCAGCTGCTCAGAGCCTCCTTTCCCAGCGTGTTGCAGAGAATTTGCTAGGTGATTTGTGAGAAAGTAGGTAAGCTTGCTGTGCATATTCAGGCATCTGGGAATTTCACTAGTCAAAGCTAAAAAGTGAGAAGCTGTCAATCAAAGTGTATGTACCAGTTTCCTTTCTTTGTCCAAGACTAATGCTGTTGAAGGGAAGGAAAGACTTTGTGATGAGAGAAAAAAACTAGCATTCTTAATGCACAATTCAGTCAAGAGATTTTTTTTTTTCCAAATATTACGGCAACTTGTGCAACCTGGCTCAAAGTTGCCATATGTGATGTGCAATGCAAAATAAACTAATGCATAAAACACAACATAAAGGGCACACATGATCCATTATCATTATATTTCTAGAAAATAGCTCCCACCCAATCTCACCTTCTTTACACAAATTTTCCAAGGTATGTTTGAAAGCATTTATGTTGAATTATGACATCCCCCTGCTTAGTAGAAATTTCCTTTTAAAAAGCTGCCACTACTCTGTCCTTACAGCACTTCTTAGTAAGAACTTTGACTTTTTGAAGCTCTCAATTTGAACTTTAAGCCTTCCTGATAGAGGTAATAAGTCTTTCATTTGACTGTGCAGTTAGCCCTGTCCCAGTTCTTGCTCTAGCCATTTATTTCTCTCTTCTTACTCTGCTATATTTACTATCCCATCCCTCTCACTGAATTGTGAGGGCTGCTAGTGTAACTATGAAGAGCTTGTACTTTTTTTTCCAGATGTAACACAGATTGATTGTTTGTCCTGACATTCTTGTTTCTTCCATTTTTTTCAGCTGTGAGTACTGGAAATAAATCTCAGTTCAACTCTTTTAGAAAAAAAATATATATTTGGGATGGACAGTAGTGTTTGCTCCTACTGACAACAGGTCTTATGGGAATGGATAAAACGGTTTCTACCTCTTTTTTAAAACAATTTTAAAGGGGGAAAAAGAGTGCATGTTAAACATCTGTTCCTATTCTTGATGTTTATTTATCACATTTTAAGGACTATCTTAGGTTTTAGAATCTTTAAGGACCAGAGACTTTCATTGCATGTTAGGTGCTCTTAACATTTGAAACTTTGCATTTAATCTGCTTTCAGCCTTGAAGAAGTAAGTTTTAGTGTACAAAAATCTGTCTTGCTTTAGTTAAAAAAACCCCACAACACAAACAAAAACAAAACAAAAATCTGGGGCATCTACTTCTCAGATGTAAAATGAATTTGAAAAGGTAGCTTTTTTACAGAAGCCACTTTTTAGGTATACCTTTTCATATGGAAAATGCACTTAGAATTATCTTTATCAGGACAAAACACATTTCCTTCATCTAATTCTCTGGAAACATTTTAGTTGAAACAGAAGAAAAAAATAGGAAGATGATTTTAGCATTTGCTTTTCATCAGAGTAACACTGTAACCTATAGTAATCATAACATGGTGTCTGCTCTGGACTGTTGATATAACATGATGTAGTTTTTATACTCTGTTGAAAAGAGACTAAATAAAAGCAATTAACAAAATTAACACAGCATTAAAGTTTAGCTCCTTTGCTTTGTGACATTTCTGAGCCTCTGAAATCTGTTGCCTTTTTAAGTCTGAACAGGATGGGATTGGACATATTTTTCCATAATTTCAAATAAAATTTTAACTTGGAAATGCATGCTACAACTACTGTGTTAAATAGACTGACTGACAAACAATTGCTTCAGCAATACATTTTCACAGTGCTTAGAGCAACAGGTATCTGATGCTAATAGCATCTTTTAGCTACTATAGTATTACTTGCCATTTTATTCAGATTACTGAATTTTCTAGTGATTTATTTAATGTTTTTTCCCAGACATTTCAGGCTATCCTGATCCTCAACTACTGTACATGGTTTAAAATTAATCTTTTTTTTTCCATATTCATTGTTACTTTACAAACTCTTGCCTAATGGAGGCCCTAAGCTTCTTTATCGTAGTAGAGTGAAGGTTAAGGAAGTTTCCAGGTGGAAACTACTTGAACAGTAGCTACGAAGATGACATAATCAATATGAGAAGGCAGCCACTGATGTTCAGGCTGGAAATCAGGACATACAAAAAAAAAAAAATCACCAGGAAAAACATACAACATTGAACCATGTCATCACATAGCTGGAGACTTTAAAACTCAGTCAAAACCATAGCTGAATGAAAGTAGTATTAATGACAGTCTGAATCTGAGAAAGAGGTTGGACTAGACGCCATCTAGAAGTGATTTTCAAACAACATTTTCATAAGGTAAATTTTCTATGAAATTTTTTACCCCATCAAAGTTGAAAAGTTCTCTGCATCAGCACCAACACTGGCAGATGCTGAGGAAAATCACAGCCACCTCCCTCTGCCATACAAGGTCCGCTGGAGTTGTTATGAATTGAATGTGAAACTCCGTAGAGGTGAAATGTTGCATTTTTTCTTTTCTACTGATTTTTGTCAACATAGTGCTCTCCTTGTCCCCACAAACTACACAATCTTTTGAAGTTTTGTTGGTTTTGAAAATTACTGTCTCCCAGAATTACACCATGTCTACCACAAAATCAAAATGCTGGGAATTTATTCACACTAACAATGGAGATCTTCAATAGGTCCAACTCTCCTAATAACTTCATAAGGACTTTTAAAGTACAATTTGGCTACACATTTGAGGAGAGGGAGCGTCAAAACCAGTCTTAATCAACTAACTTAGGTTTGTGTATTTAAACCTGTGTAAGTCAACAGACTAAGGGGAAGTTCAAGGGAGTTGCAAAATGCACATGCCTTCTTTTGCTTTGTTTTGTTTGGTTTGGGGTTTTTTGTTAAATCCTTGTGCTAGACAGTATAGAGTGCCCTAAGCTAAGTAAAACCACAGAGTCATGGCACTAAAGAGACATATTCTTCAAAGCACAATAGAATATCTGCAGATATTCTCAGCTTGGCTGAAAACTCCTGCCTTAGAAATGACTAAATTCAAGTGATTTTTCCCACAGCCCATTTTAGAGCTGACAGCTCTGTGGACATCTTCCTAGCTGGTGCTGTTGTCCTTTTTATAGCTACATTTTCCCAAGGCTGAAATCTGTCAAGTGTCAAGAGATGGTGGTAGTTTTTTTTTCAGTTCTTATGTTTAGAAGTCTATAAATCTAACTCAGTCTAAAAGCTGAAAGAAGGGAAACAGACCTTAAAACCTAAAAAATAAAAAAAATACTAGCTCCTCAGAGTACTTATTTGTGAGACCAAGTTGGCTGATGTGTACTCAAATCTGGTATCTATCCCAATAAATTAAATCAGTCATTGTACAGAGTAGGATTAATTTGAAAGCATATTGCAACACAACACATTATCCATCATAAAAATAGGAAAACTATTTACAACAAGATAGATTGAGAGCCAAAAAAAAAAAAACCAAACCAAGCAAAAAACCCCAAACAAATAGAACAAAACCTGAACACTCAGAAGGAAACAATATCCAGCATCTTTTAAAAGAAGTGATGTAAGATGGTTAAATATTTCAAAAGAAAGAGTGTAGAATGAAACAGTCTTTTACTACGCAATGAAATGTTCAATTTTATATTAAAGCTAATCTTGTGTAGTGATAAAAAAACTTGCAGAAGAAAAAAGAAATTTTGCAAGCATTATAGTCTTTGGGATTAATTCTCAAAGGTATAAAACTCCCTTTCAATTTTCCTTTCAAACTTCTTTAGCTAGGACATTGACTGACATTTCATTTACTTGTTTTTGTTAAATACAGTACAAGTAATTTTGCAGAAAACAACTGGCAATACCTTGAAGAGTACACCAGTGGAATACACTGGTCCTACCAAACTGCAGCATTCTAATCTGAATCTGCAGGGTGAAAATATTTATTCTACAATCATCTCTTAATTATTTTTTTTAACTACCTCTTCTCTTCCCAACTCCTCTGTCTCTCCCTCCTTAGACATCCACATTACTGAAATGGTGTTAAATTTGTAGCTACCTCAGGAACAAGTGTCTTTAAATGACATCCACAGTTTTCTGATTCTGAGTGAGTCCACATGCTGGTGATGCTAGGGAAGTAATTCACCCCTCCGGTTTGGTTAAATCATCTCTCTCGGCTGACACTAACAAAATCACTGCAGTTAACAATGGTACAGCCTTGTTCTCAAGTGCAGATTTAAAACACCAATTAAAGAACAGATAAATATTTCTTTTTAGCAGAGCACCTCTAACTACTTTGCTAGCATCCTCTTATATTGAACTAGGCCTCTTACCTGATGAACAGAAATAATACCAAATATAAAGATATTGTGGTTTAAGAGTATGAAGAATTTGGGCCATCCTCTTGCATTCCAGTATGGGAGTAAAATTCCAGACAAAAAGACTTCTCATCGACACAGAAGTGACATGGGGTATCCTGCTAGTGGAAATATAATCACAGTGGTGTCATTGTGTGCATTACTCGGCTGCTGTTATGCAGCTTCTAAGTAGGTGGGAATCTCCTTGAAGTGCATAACAGCCACTGACTTGGGTTCACAGTGCCCAGTCTCAGCACTGGGCTGTAACTGTAGAAGTAAGAATACATTTTTCAGTTTAAAAACGGTTTGTAGAAAGAGCATAAATCAGAAAGGATATACCAAACAAAGGGCAGTTACGTGTAGGTTTATATCAGGCAAAGCATGATTATGTGAATTGCCTTGAAAAGTTGCAGGAAATGAGCTTCAAATGATATATCCAAACTTCACAAGATGAAATCCAGAACTTATGAAAAAAGATGCAGTAACTGATAAAATTAAAAATTATTAGATTAGTATTTTAGAAAGCTAACTCATATTTTAAAAAGATTATGATATTGGTGAGGTTTTATTCTAACCACATACATCTTAATGGGTGTATTAAAATTCATTTGTTCATAACTGAGGAAAAAAACCCCAAAACAACAAGACAAAACAAAAAAAAAATTTGTTACTGATATTGTCATAGGATTTCTGTGTAAGACCGTGACAGGCTGAGATTATTCTACTTTACTCTTTTTCTAAGGAAAAAGGGCAATAAAATAATAACTCTGTTGCTGAATTGGAGATGAATACAGAAAGGTTGTATTTTAAAATGTGCGTGAAAAGATATGGCATACATGAATCCTTAACACCTAATACAAATACAGGATACATGAGAATTCCTCCCGAGCAAGCCAAACCCACCCAAAACCCCAGTGCTCATTTTCTCCCAGCCCCCATTGTCTCCCAATTGGCCCCAAACAGGATGAAATTCCCTGATGCAGTAGGCATCCTTGAGGGCCGTGACCTATCACAGAGTCCTCCTACATAGTCACCAGGTAAGGTCCCTCTGGAAAGTTGGAGAGGCTGTGAGGAAGAAGAACAAATTGACCTTGCTGCTTACTTTTAAAGTGTTTGCAGGGTTATGGGATTGAATAACATAATTACAATATCTGGAGGCGACCAGTTCATCCCCTGGGACGGATCTTGGTCTGTGTAGTTTTTTGGGGGAGTTTGGGATAACCTGGAACCCGTCCAACCATGACAGATATACAGCAAATGAAGCTCTATACTAGTTCATATATCAGTGGTAGATTTATTAAGTAGCTGCTTGCTCCAATGTCCATTAAAATCCAAAAAGGAATTCGAATTAAGGGTCTCTATATTTAACTTAAGAATTTTTTAATTAACTTCACTTATATGTATAGTGAAAGAACTCAGCTTTAATTTTATGTTCTGATGTGACTCCAAGGGCTGTAGTTACATTTTGTTTTTTTTATTAAAGCAGCAACTCCATTCTGCAGGTATTTCCATTCTGCAGATATTTCCACAGAGTTTTCAATAATATTTCAATAGCTCATTTGTCACCAAAAAAAAAAAAAAATCAACCAAAAGAGTTTCAACATACAATAAAGTCCTATTAGGGTCCTTTCTCAACCACCCAGCCCTCAGTTTAATGTGTGATCCAAACATAAAACTTTGTTATTAGCATGAGTACTTTAGAGCTCTTTGTTGCAAAATACATTTGTTTGTAGCAGTGGGCCTGTCACAACAGTGGTTAGGCTGTTGTATTGCTCAGCAAGCAACCAAAGCCCTTTCGCCATGGCTTTGAAAGGCAAATATATTTTTAGGACAGGATATTGTGACCTGTGCAGTTGTGTAAAGGGGCCTTTGCCCTCTCATCTTTTATTTTGTTTTTTTAAATGTTCTGACACAGAAACAGACATACTGGAACATGTCATGGAAAAAGCAGAGCCCAGATCTCCCAAAATGTAAGATTATCAGGGAAACAGATGAATACATATGAGAGTGGGGTTTATAAATGACAAGAAATTCATCTCATCCTAAGATTTAGAGTAGAAATATGTATGTAGAATGTGATTTCATGCAATAAAGCAGTTTGTGCTCCATCAGTGTAGAAGGAAGATACAATTTTCTTAAAATATGGAAGAACATAAAAATAGTTTCCCATAGAACCAATATAATTACTGCACATGTATTTAATGAACATTTAATTTAAATGGAGATCCAGAAGAGTTTAACTCACTGCATCTTGGCAATGAATAATGTCTTTGTGAAGGTATTATTCAGCAAGAGCTAGAAAATGCACAGATTTGAAGGAGTTTTAGAGGGCTGAAATATCTTCTGCTGAGGAATCTCCTTCCATGGGTTCCTTTGCATATCCTGTATTATTAAGTGTGTAACTATTAGAATTATCTCCTCATGACAACTTGAGGAACATACCTTTTGTCAAGGTGGCTAGCAATGAAAAATACTTTTTATTTTAGACTTTGATTTCTAAAGTGGGGGGTGTTTGTTTTTACTGGAGAAAAAAAAAGTTAAGTTTTGTGAAACTAAATAAATTTATGTTTGTGAAGCACACTGATATCCAAGAGGAAGTGAATAATTCTACTTTACAGAAGTGTTTGAATATTGTGAGGCAAAATATACACTGCTTACCATTGGAGTATTGTCTATTCTTTATGTTCAATGAAGCAGGGGTCCTATGTAATTACAGTGTCATGGTATATTCAGCAAAAGAGGAATGAATTAAGATTTCCCAGGCAATCTTAATTCTGGCATTTTCTATGTTTTGAGTACTTGACTCTGCATCCTTAACAATGGGGTTTTTTTTGTGTGTAAGATTATTTGTCTTTTCAAGTCATTACAGTATCTAGGCAACACTACATGTAGTACAAACAGCAATTGCTTCATTACAGAGGACCTTGCATGCTTTCATCTCCTTAAGAAGGAACAATTCATAGTGCAGTGTATCCCACAGTATGCTCCCAGGAGAAACTCCATCATTAGTAAAACACTTGGAGAAAATGATCTGGTTTTGAATGCTCCTTTGGATTTGAGGACAAGCTTATCTCTGGTTTGCCTTCACAGGGAGAGAAAAGACTCTCCCTGAGAGAAAAGACTTCCCTGAAAAGACTCTGTCTTCCCTCCTTCAGAGTGGAAACTTTCATGAAATCCAGTGTATCAAATGCCCTAACTGCAGGAGGTAACCAATGTAAGACAGCAAGCTGAAGAAGCTGAATGGGAAGATGCTGCTGGCAAGCAGGTATTTTAAGGTATTGCATTGAATTCAGTGTTGCATAAATAGCCACTTTACAGCAAATTATGATAGTCTATTCTCTTCCATCCATAGTAGCAGCTGGGTCACTGAACAGCAATTAGAGGCTGTAGCTTCTGCGGAGCTTTCAGATTTCACTGGAGTAAATTAAAATACATTTCTGTGGTGGTTAATAGCATGTCTTGCATCAATTGAGACCTGTAGCAGAAATTTGACTGATACAAACTAGATGAGGTAGGACNTATATTTCTGTAAATATTGCTGTATATAGTGTATATATTTGCTTGTACATTGTGCTGAACTGTAAATATAGCTTCATCTAAACTTCCAGCCGGCTGAGTTCTAGTCTGGGTCATTTTACAAAGTGTGGGGGGCGGGGAACTCCCAAACCCATCTCAATAATCACAATTGAAGTCAGTATCCAAAGGCAGTATGTTATGAGAAATCCCTGTGCTATGCCCACTCCTTCAGAATATTGCATTACAGAGCCTCCAAGCCATTCTGAAGGTATTTCTGACATGGATTTTGGTCCCCAATGACAAATGCTGAGCATGAACTCAGAAAACATGAGTTCAAAATATCTTTCAGAATACAGCAGACCAGATGTACATTATTATAATGTCAAAAGTTAGCTATGTTATATTTATGTGTATGTGCAACTCTGCGCTTAGAGACAAACTTATTGTATATAAAGGAAGCAAAAGTTGCAGTTGTAGTCAATAGACACTGTTCCTGAACACGTACTTCAAAGTACTTGGAAAGCTCCTGGTTTAGATCACCTAGACTGTCACCTCAAATTGCTGGAAACCTTTGACCTTAAAANGAGGTAACCAATGTAAGACAGCAAGCTGAAGAAGCTGAATGGGAAGATGCTGCTGGCAAGCAGGTATTTTAAGGTATTGCATTGAATTCAGTGTTGCATAAATAGCCACTTTACAGCAAATTATGATAGTCTATTCTCTTCCATCCATAGTAGCAGCTGGGTCACTGAACAGCAATTAGAGGCTGTAGCTTCTGCGGAGCTTTCAGATTTCACTGGAGTAAATTAAAATACATTTCTGTGGTGGTTAATAGCATGTCTTGCATCAATTGAGACCTGTAGCAGAAATTTGACTGATACAAACTAGATGAGGTAGGACATCTGAAGAAAAGAAACATGACTTCCTGCAGTTTGGGAAGAAGCCCTTTAGTCCACAGTACTTCTGGATGTATAGAACTTGTGTTTTGAGGAAGATGTGTTAGACATGTAAACAGGTATCCTTTTATAATTTGGTTTTTGACCTTCAATTTCTGTGAAAATTAGGGGGAAATGTTGTTTCTATGGGGAGTGGCAGTCATTCATTCCATATGTTTGATAAACAAGGCTATATGGATGGATTACCCATGAGGAACAATTTTTCTTTTTATCCGTCTCTTTCCTACCTTATAATGAGTGACAAAAAATAACCAAAACTTTTTAAAAAATCGTCTCTTTTCATTGTTTCTTTTCTAATATTTGGGATACCAGAATTGCAGTGTATTATTTCACTTTTGTCCATTTTTTTTAAGAGATGACAGCTGCAACATGGAAAGCAAATAAAAATAAATATTTTTTCTCCCCTCATTAAAGGTTGAAAGAGCAATGGCACAGTCTTTTAGTACAGGCAGCATTACAGTGTAAGGCCAATTTATTTTGCTCTGATACAATTTAACTTTCTGCTACAAGTGGTAAATTCTTAAACAGAAATTCAATAAATATGAGCCTTTTGTTTGCTTAGATATCTCTGGAAAACCAAAACAAAGCACTCCCACTATTGCTCCTGTTGACAATTTATTAAATCTTTCTCCTAGTAATGAAAAAAATTTAAACTAGAGAGCAGTAAAACCATATGGAATCAAGATAAATGCTCCTGGAGACTAGTGGGAAGCTATGATTCAGAATATGAATTGCCAATATAGCCTGATGCTGGAGCTGAAATGAGGTTGATGAATGTGGTGGGTTAGGAACTTAGACACACACACACACACACACATACTATTGAAATTTACCAGACCAGCTCAGATGGCTTGGAAGCAAGATAAAGCTATATTTGCAGCAAATCCAAAATTTACAGGCATATATATACATAATATTTACAAGTTTTTACAACTATATAATACAGAAATCCAAACTCCCTCTTGGACAAAGAAACTACCCAGAAGGAGCTCAAAGCCTCTTTCTCTCCCTCTTCCTTCCCAGACAGAAAATGAAACAACCAGCAAAGCTTACATTGTTTTCTATTAGCCCAGGTTAGTGGAAGATATTAGAGCAGAGTGAAGGAGAAGTGAAAGGAAGCAGTGTCCCAGAACAAAGTGGGACAAATTATTTACATTTTTGCTTTTTATCCCTTTCAGCAAACCAATGAACGATATAGACTTCATCATTATTTTCCTTTTACAACCAATGATCTAATTTCTCTCATTAAAATATGCCAATTAGCCTCAACCATCATGAAAGTAAGGAGAAAGCTGCCTGATAACATAACCTCCCACACATGTAATGGAAGGGTCCTCACAGAGAGCAGCGTTAGTGGGTGGGGTGGGCAGAGCAATGCTCTCTCTTTTCTTCCTCTGCTCTCTATGCCAATCTGTGCTGGGTCTACACCAGCCAGAGAGCTGAGCTCCTCCTGGAATGATTGCACAGGTGCCTTGTCATGTATTTCCAGTAATAAATTAACTTTATACACCCTGACTGAGATTCCTAGATGGTACCACGAAAAAAGCACAGAGGGGAAAAAAAAAAAAGAAAAACAAATAAGCTGTGTGGTTTTGTCAAAAAAAAAACCAAAACATTGCACAAAAATGTCTGTCCATCTAATCCAACAGAATTTCATAACAATAATAAGTTTGGCTGCCTAATAGGTGTCTTCTGAGAAAACTACCACAAGAAGCTTGCACAGAGAGACTGGCAAATAATTGTTTACCATTTCTTGTAATATGATGCATTTAAAAGTTATTTACCAAAGTGAAAGACAGACACCTTTAGCTCTGGTGGAGGCAACTCCTACAGAACAGTTGATTTCACACATTAGGAGAAGATGTATAGTTCATGGGGAGCATAACTTTTCTTCCATTAGCTGTATAAAAGAGAATTTATGTGATTGTCTTAGACAAATCTTAGAAGTCTTTAAGAGGTCCATAGTGCATGAAATCTAAAGTTACCAAGGTGCTAATAAAAGTCCATGGGATTTGCCTTAGGTGTTATGTCCACCACAGTAGGAATAATTTTTATGCAACTTGAAAACAATGACGAATCATTAATCTTTGTTGGACATTCAGAGTGCTACAAGTGGCTGAGTAAAAATGTTCTCATCCAAGGTCAAATCTCATTCTTCTGCAAACTAAGACATCAATATAATTTACAACACTAAACGCAAGACACTGATTCCCATTTTGATGGCGCAAAAATTTGAATTCATTAAACTCCCCTCAAAACTAGAAAGTGAAACCCTATTTTTCTTGGATTACACTATTTATTACTTCTGTCATAACAGAATTTTAAAAAAACCTCCATTATGGTTACACTGCTGAGCTAGGTACTGCATAGATCTGAGAAAACAGGTTCCCTCATTTGAAAATGGATAACTCTAAGGCAGATAATCACAACTCACTTTTCCTCAGAGCTTTGTCACAAGAATTTTTTTTCCCCAAATTCAATCAAACAGATGTGAAAGATTGCATATAATAAATATTGCAAAGTCAGTATCCTGATGCTTTTAAGTAACATTTTTGAAAATTCTGAGCACTTTCAAATTTCATATTTCATAGTTGAGTTTGAGGTAATTTTCCTTTCTCATTATATCAAGGCAAATCCTGGGAGGTGGCATGTCTCTCACTACCTCAAAGGAAACAGAAAATGAGAGGGAGAAAACATGACTTTGAGAGATTCAGGGTTTTTTTGAGAGGGCTTTCATGGTACATAAACCAAAATGAAAATCTACAAGGAATAAATGAGAAATTCCAGCTAGTGTAAAAGTGTTCTGCAGAACCCTGCACAAGTTCCAAACTTTCAGCATAGCTCTGGAAAAAGCATGAAACTTTATAGAAGCAGATGTCACTCCTTGTTTGATTCTTGAAACAAAAAGGATCAGAAGGAGAATAGTAAAAACATTCATATAATTGAGTTGATGCTATAAAGATTGACCTTAACCAAAAATTACACAAATTAATGAAAATCCCATTCCATTATTGATAACCTTACATTAAAATCATATCATAATCATATAATCTCACATTTTACTAATAATTTGGAAATTAATTTTGCTGCATATCTTAGAAAAATCCTAATTATGAAAAGCTAACTCCTGAACTTGCTGGATTTTACTGATGACACCTAAAGCTCTCGATATTTACTCAATGGATAAAGTAACAAGCTTGCTTTGATTTAAACAGCATAAATAAGAGCTTTCTCGTGGATCTGCTAACTGTCACATTATTTTGTTTGCAAAATTTCCTCATTTTCACTTCATTGTTGAAAAAAAATGTAAGCAATATTTGCAGCAGGGAAGGTTTGGATATTCAGAAATTAGGTTGGATATTAGGAAAATTTTCTTTGCTGAAAGAGCAGTCAGGCATTGGAACAGACCACCCAGGGAAGTGATCAAGGCACCTTTCCTGAGGAGTTAGAAGGTCATGTAGATATGGCACTTCAGGACATGGTTTAATGTGACCCAGCACATGGTGGCTGGACTCTATGATCTTGAAGATCTTTTACAACCAAGGTAATTCTATGATTCTATCAAAACATTAGCATACAGGAACAGATTATATTAACAGTACTGCTCCATTTGGTTTGTGGGTTTGAGTCTAAATGAAGAAAATGTTATTAGCAGATGGAAAAGGGCTAACTAGTTCTTCAAAAGTGCTGATTAATAGTAAAAAGCATCAAAGGTAGAGTTCTATCTTCAATATAGGTATTTAATGTTGCTCTATTCCCCACAGTTCCTGGGTGAATAGACATTCCATTTTCATTACTGGGTGGCTGGACTCTATGACACTGTAATACAGACAACTTTGAAAACTATATTCCTAAACTCAGTTCTGCATGATGCAGAATATGACAGTCTAGCCAAAGAACAAAAGGCAATTGGAAGAGCATGCTAAGCTTTAAGAAAGCAAGGCACATTAAAAAGAATGGCATCAACCTCAGCTCCACTAGTCATACAATTACACTTGGATAATGACTAGATATTTTGCTGGGTCAGACCCAGCAGCTATAGTGTCATACGGATATCACTGAGATTCGGTACCCAGATTATTTCTTTCTGTCAATGGAAACATCAAAATGCATAACTTGTCAGCTTTTCTTTTGGCAATTTTCTGTCTTATATCTTCTTCTAAGTTTGCAAACTACCATAATGGATAAGTAGAGCTTGTCTTGTTAGCTATGATTATGATTTTAAACTTGCCTTCTTTCACTGTAATACTGTAGAAAGCATTTTTTTAATGCTTGGCACTCTGTCAAAAAAAGGTAAGTATCATTTTCCTGAGAAGTGCCAAGGCTCTATAGGCTCTAGCTGTGTACACAGGCAAGGCATTTTGTTTTCAAGATCTCTGATGTGTAAGGATGACCATTAGGTATGAGAAAATTCAACTGGAAAAGTACTAATGATACAGATTTTTTTTTTCCATGTTGTAACATGAATTTGAAGATTCTTTACCTAAGTACCGAGTTATGCGTGAGTACGCTGTGAGACAACAACCCTCAAGGCATAGTACAGCTGAAGGTGTAGAGGAGTGAACTTCCCAGAAGAGTCATCATTTACTGCTGACCCCGCCTACAGAATTTATAAAATGTACAGTGCAACTCAATGTGGGAGAGAAAAATACACTCAAGCAATGTTTCCTTTAAGAGCTTTTCTTTTCTAGGGTTTATGTCTGCTCTATGTTTTCACTGAGTTTGAATGTTTGTGGGTTTTTTTTTCTCCCAACAAGAATTTTCATGCTAATGACATTTACAAAACAGCTGCTGTATACAACTCCTCCAGAGGAAATTCGTGGAAGGATTCCAAGTCTCCTTTTCTTTACATATTTATATATATGAAAGAAGCTATGGTGTTTGTGGATAAGAAAGAGTTGGAATTGTCTTCATCTATAAGCCTTTTATTGTTGTCAAGGAAAGTCTGTGTCAGTATTTGGCTCTCACTACTCCACTTGACTTCACTTTGTTAGAAAGTACTGCTGATACATCTTCCAGAAGGGGATGTGGTCTTGGTGTGAGATCTCTCTAATGTCAGAAGGGTGCATCTCATAAAGAAGAAACATTTTTTTTCTTCTAAGTCTACATGCAATAATTTCTAGTAGAGCCACTTGTGGCATGGTCTGTTTTGTGGACAGAATAAAAAACTATTAGGAGATATGGTGGAAGAATAGTGTTACTTCAGATAACCTTTTAAACAATTTCTAGAGGGTAGCAGCTCCTAGCTTCAACAGCCTGACAGATGAAATGGTGAAAGGAATCAATACTTTCTGGTGTATTTCTCCCAAAATGAATACCTGATCTTCAGTGGGTGCAAGTGCAAAGTATTGTTTGAGGATGCTGGACTTTTGAAAAAAAAAAAAAAAGAACACAAAAAAAACAACAACAAAAAAAACCCCACCCCAAAACAGCTTAGCATGAAAACTGTGATAGCTGGGAAGCATTTTTACTTACTGAGCAAGTTTGTTCCTCTGTCAGAAATGGGCACGGTGTTTTAAAGTTATTCAGTGAGGATCTGTACAAACATGTTCACAAGTAGAGTCACACCCTGCTGCCTGAGGTTTACAGTGTGAATCAGAGATGGAAACACTGTTTGAAAGCTTAGCCTGCTTTTTTTGCAGAGTGTAGATATCCCACAGTAGATGAAAAAATTATGTGCAAACTGTACTTGGGAACAACCCAAGGAGGACATTACCTTGTTTCTGTAATGTTCAGCTTATCGAGAAACATTGCCTTTGGGATGTTACTTTTCCAATTACTAAAAACCAAGACAAAGTTCTCATAATGAAGTGCCTATTAAGCACTCTGTTGGGGGAAGAATATCAACAGATGACTGATCATCCATAGCAGAGGATGCAGAAACGAGCTAAAACATTAAACATGAAAAAAATAGCAAAGGCAAAATTAATTATAAATCACACAGAATCCTATTTTAGCCCCCCTGGAGTTAGACTGTGAGCACTACACATGCTTATGATGAAAATTAAGCTTGGGTTATTCTTCAGATTTAGATATTTTGAGAAATAGGTTTAAAGCAAAAGTCTTTAAAATTTTTATTCACTGCCTGACATATATTTAAATATAATTTTTTAATTTATATATTTATATTTATATTTGTATTATTTATAATTACAGACATAGTTACGTGTGTTTATTTGTATATCCTGAGTTTAACTATTTGTTGCACTGCTGTTTAGAAGTTATTCTGCAGGTTAAACATGGGTTTAATCCTTGGCTGTCCTCATTGTCTTGGTTTCAAGTGAAAGAAATCAAAGAGAAGTGATAAACCCGGCCAGCAGAGCCGTGCAAAGAGAAATAAATATACCAATAAATGTCTTTTCATCTGACAAAATCAACCAGAGACAGAAGACATGTTTTGCCCTAGGGAGATAAAGGCCAAGAAGCAGAAAGGGGACTAGTTCCTAGTTTCCTGGTTCAGATGAGTTTGTCTGATTCACAGTCATGTGCAGTCTGGAATGGTTCTGCAGAGGTCAACTTCTTTAACTTACATCTTGAGGACAAATTATGAAATTCAACCAAGACAGATAAAAGCAAATACTCCTGTCAGCTACCCATGCTTCCTGAGAGGCAGGTCTGCCAAAGGAGCCTGGAAGGTCCTGGTGGGCAGCAGGATGGTGATTTTAAGATCCATCTGGGTAGGGCCCTACCCAGATGACCCTGTTCTGACCCTACTGATGACCCTGGTTTAAGCCGGAGGCCTGACTACAGACCTCCTGAGGTCTCTTCACACTTGAATTATCCTGTAACACTAACAGCGACTATTTATATCTCATGTGAGAATTTTGTACTGGCAATAACACTAGAAGTCAAGTCATTCACAGCATGCAACATCCATGTTTTGTGCAGTATTTTTTAACAAGTTTCCACACTTTTAGAATAACCACAGAGAAAATATAAGCTTACAAATATGAATTAATGTCTGTAAATATTGTTTAAGAAAATTAATGCTTTACAATAGTTAGCTATTAGAAACACGCATAATTAACACTAATCTAATNTTTTTACTTACTGAGCAAGTTTGTTCCTCTGTCAGAAATGGGCACGGTGTTTTAAAGTTATTCAGTGAGGATCTGTACAAACATGTTCACAAGTAGAGTCACACCCTGCTGCCTGAGGTTTACAGTGTGAATCAGAGATGGAAACACTGTTTGAAAGCTTAGCCTGCTTTTTTTGCAGAGTGTAGATATCCCACAGTAGATGAAAAAATTATGTGCAAACTGTACTTGGGAACAACCCAAGGAGGACATTACCTTGTTTCTGTAATGTTCAGCTTATCGAGAAACATTGCCTTTGGGATGTTACTTTTCCAATTACTAAAAACCAAGACAAAGTTCTCATAATGAAGTGCCTATTAAGCACTCTGTTGGGGGAAGAATATCAACAGATGACTGATCATCCATAGCAGAGGATGCAGAAACGAGCTAAAACATTAAACATGAAAAAAATAGCAAAGGCAAAATTAATTATAAATCACACAGAATCCTATTTTAGCCACCCTGGAGTTAGACTGTGAGCACTACACATGCTTATGATGAAAATTAAGCTTGGGTTATTCTTCAGATTTAGATATTTTGAGAAATAGGTTTAAAGCAAAAGTCTTTAAAATTTTTATTCACTGCCTGACATATATTTAAATATAATTTTTTAATTTATATATTTATATTTATATTTGTATTATTTATAATTACAGACATAGTTACGTGTGTTTATTTGTATATCCTGAGTTTAACTATTTGTTGCACTGTTGTTTAGAAGTTATTCTGCAGGTTAAACATGGGTTTAATCCTTGGCTGTCCTCATTGTCTTGGTTTCAAGTGAAAGAAATCAAAGAGAAGTGATAAACCCGGCCAGCAGAGCCGTGCAAAGAGAAATAAATATACCAATAAATGTCTTTTCATCTGACAAAATCAACCAGAGACAGAAGACATGTTTTGCCCTAGGGAGATAAAGGCCAAGAAGCAGAAAGGGGACTAGTTCCTAGTTTCCTGGTTCAGATGAGTTTGTCTGATTCACAGTCATGTGCACTCTGGAATGGTTCTGCAGAGGTCAACTTCTTTAACTTACATCTTGAGGACAAATTATGAAATTCAACCAAGACAGATAAAAGCAAATACTCCTGTCAGCTACCCATGCTTCCTGAGAGGCAGGTCTGCCAAAGGAGCCTGGAAGGTCCTGGTGGGCAGCAGGATGGTGATTTTAAGATCCATCTGGGTAGGGCCCTACCCAGATGACCCTGTTCTGACCCTACTGATGACCCTGGTTTAAGCCGGAGGCCTGACTACAGACCTCCTGAGGTCTCTTCACACTTGAATTATCCTGTAACACTAACAGCGACTATTTATATCTCATGTGAGAATTTTGTACTGGCAATAACACTAGAAGTCAAGTCATTCACAGCATGCAACATCCATGTTTTGTGCAGTATTTTTTAACAAGTTTCCACACTTTTAGAATAACCACAGAGAAAATATAAGCTTACAAATATGAATTAATGTCTGTAAATATTGTTTAAGAAAATTAATGCTTTACAACAGTTAGCTATTAGAAACACGCATAATTAACACTAATCTAATGTTCCTAATAAACAAGTTAAATGATTCCATTGGTGACATTTTAGGGGTATCCTTCTTATGTCACTTGTCACAGCTGTTGGATCTTTGCTTTAGAAAAACAACATTATTTGTTGCAACCACAGTAAAAATTATTCTTACTGCCCATGTTGACAGTGTTCAGCAACATTCAGTTACAAAACACATCATGGATTGCTCTGCAAAATTGTGGGTGCAGTGGCAACACACATCTCTATAAATGCTCAGCTGTGTTGGCATTGTGTGTGAGGACATACCATTTTTAATAATTTGGTTGTTGTCTTTTTTTTTTTTTTTAATGGAAACTACATGTACGACACGTAACAAAGGGTGGCAAAACCCTCAAGGCTAGTCTAAATTGATGCTTCAAGGATAACATGGAATTTTGTTGACAGAAATGAGATTCGTTCTCATGCAGTCCAAAGCTGCTTCTAACACTGAGGTCCATTATCAGAGAGACTCACTCCAGAATTCTGCAGCTGGCAGAAAAGGGCTTGAATTTGTGTATTTCTGTTATCACCAATTTCATATTTCTCAGGCTTCTAAGAATCCATCATTGCAGTCCTCTTGAGAGATACAGCATAAGCAAAGGTAAACTCTACTGATTCCAATCTGCTAGATGATGATTCAGACACAGTTGATCCACAAATCTTGTACTTCCAGGCTTTTTGTGACGCAATGAAACCATTTGCTACAAGACATGATGAAAAGAATGTCTCACTACTAAATTAGAATGTAGCAGGTATCCTCTCACACATCTGTCCATTGCAACCACATGACTTTCAACCTAGTCAGATCACAGTGTAATCCTGTGCAATTCTGGTAAGGATTGACAATAAGCTGTTCCAAATGCATTAATATTTAAGACACAACAGAGCTTAAAAGAAAGTGTAAACATCTTCAAGTGATTAACTCATTGTCTTCCTTTTTTCCTTTTGTGGATGTTCCAGAAAGCTATTAATACTGTTATAAAGGGATTAATTGATAACAGCAGTGACTGAAATACAAGACTGCTTTTAAGCAAGGGCTTCCATGCTGCTGTCATGTATTTCTAGTATCAGGCCACTGCATGCTCTTAATGCTTCAATCTTTATCTCTTCTGAGCTCGCTCCAGTGCTAACAACTATCTTCTTTCTTTCCTCTTTCGCCACCTAAATCAAGAAAATCACTGGCAAATATATCATTTTGACTAAGTATAGCTTTAAAACTAACACGGCTCCAAACCCCTTTAATTAATTATAGGGGATTGCAAACTTGGTGTGATGAGATATTAATAACTGATTATGAGTTGTTACNGGCTTTGTTTTGCTCAATGTACTTCAACTTCCGGACCCTGAACAGAAGGAGGATGAGCGAGGGTTTAAACCAGCCTGGCAGGATTTATGCCCTTCCAGGACACTTGGAGAACCTAAAAATGAAAGGGCTGAGTCCTAAAAATTGTTATTATTTCAGGTGATTCACCTCAGAATCAACCTGATGTTTGCACCGCAATTCATTCCTCTTTTTTTTTTTTTTTTGGTGTGATGACAATGTCAGTTCTAACATTGGAAATAAGCTTGTAAATTAGTAAATCTTCTCCTTTTCCAATTGCAGTATGACACCAGCTTGAAATGTGTCTAAATTTAACTCCTTTCATTATGTCTAAACTAGCACAATGACAAATTCATCCAAAGTAGAACAAAGCTTTATCTGCATCCCAGATGATGCAGATAAACATTCAGCAGCCACAGTTCATAGAGGAACCCCAGGATGACAAGCCTCCATACAGCCCTTGACAGTGAAGTCTGGCATTGCATACATCTCTGGTGACAGATGTGACCGATCTAGCTTACCCTCCTGGATCCAGAGGGCGAAATGCTGCATCCGAGAGCTAAACAACCATGGGTTTTCATCTGCTTCTCACCCTGACCACCGACAAACACAGGACGCTCTAATGTAGAGATTCCTCCTGAGCATCAAAAGAGAAGAAAGCAACCCTAACAAATCTTTGAATAAAACTGTGTGACACATTTTTATGATTTACTCCATGAAAACCATAAGGGGTTCACCTTTATTGGCCATTATCAAAATATATGTGCTTGCTTTAAGTTGCTGTCCTTAGCAGTTTCTATTCCTTGTCATCCCTCTTACCTATGGCTACTTCAAACTTAGAGCGCTTTGTTTATCCAGGAAGTGATGGGATCCTGATATAATGACATTCATGCTAACCAAACCCTTTCTGGGTTCCTCTGTGGTGTGACAAACTATCACTCTATGTTTGCCTGCCTTCCTTCCAGCAACGCCTGGGCACAAGAGTGTAGGTAGGAACTTTGGAATGTGTCAGAAGTCCTGGCAGCCCAATCACACACACTGAAGTTTACATTTGGCAATATAACCAACTGCAACTGTGTTGCTTAACATTGTCCCCACGGTAACCAGATATTCTGCAACTAGAGATAAAACAGATCCTATACAATGTTGATTAATTAATAAGGGATGGATTTTTAGGTATCTGTGATAGAAACCACCATATAAAACAGTATTAAATAGCATTAAATGGCCAAATCTACCCCTATGTGTGGCCATGTCTCCTTACATAATCTTTTTTAAATACTTGATGCAATCTGCTGTTTATCGTATTCTGATGGATAGGAACAAACATGGAGGGGAGCTGTAATTTTAGCCCATAGGAGACAAGTCAAATACAGTAGGGAACAGGGTACACATCTGTAGGTACCAAAATCCTGTAGGTATGAACAGCGAGACAGTTTCATTTTCACTGTTCTTGAGGAGATTTTCAGGTCAGCTAAAGGTTAGGAGGAGTATTGATAATTTAAATAATTCAATTTTCATTCACTGAAATGATCTTGAAAAGGCTGACAAGGTATCCACGAACATAAAATGTCCATGGATATATAAAACTCTGTGAATAGGGATTCTCAGAAGACATGATAAACCACTGTAAGCCACTATTTTGATCAGCATATGCGTTCTTAAGGTTTTAGTTTATTTATCATTTCAACTAGATTTTGGTCCTGGATGCACTGGGTTGTAAAGTATTTGTGTCTGTTCATACAAAATTTTGGAGAGTTGAATGTCAAGGTGTTTTTTTTATTAATAACAGCTATATGCATATTGCAGTAAAGGTCTTCATCAGAGCCATGAGGTGTGTTTCAAAGGAAACTCTCTTTCTTGGTGACATACATGTCACACAACCTTCACCAGAGACATTGCTAAATTGGGAAATGCCCCTGGGAAATGAGTCTCGAAAGATAAAACAAAGGTGAATGATGAAACAGGTACAAAAAGAAAGAAAGAAAGAATTTCCCCTTTGCTATTTAGATACTTGTGACTTTTTTTTTCAAAGCAGCAGTACACCAGTTCTGTAGGTTTCTAAAGAGTGGTATTTTTTTCCAAGAGAAACATAAACATGCCATACTGACATGGAAACTTTCTACAGGACCTCGAAGCATCACTAACTTTCTGGGTAAACAGTCAGCTCAGCTGCAAATGACATGTAAAATCTGCACAAATATACATGAGTTTGTCATGTGAGTAGTCCTGTTAGCATGAGCTGAGCTTCCTGGGCGCTGGGGTTATCAGAGAATGATGCCTGGATCAGTGAAGTCTAGTAATTGGGTCAGCAATGGGGATGACCTACTTGATGTTCACATCTTCTTGAAAATAAGATTCCTAGTGAGAAAGAGTTCAGAGAAATGGCAAGTGACTTATTTTTACTGAGAATAAAACAAGTTCTAGAGAAAGGGTAAAGGAGGTAGGAGCCTAAAAATACTCTGGAGTTATAAAGAGAGAACATATTTATCGGTATGGTGTTATATCTCCCAGGAGACCAGGTCTTCTAAGCTCTTGCTTCCTATATCCCTGTTGACATGCTGGAAGAACTGAGAGCATAGATAATCTACACCTTAACCAAGCAGCTGTGTCCTTACACATGTATTGTTTGAAAACGTCTCTTTGCTCTTCCCCATACAGTGCTGTGCTCCAGTTTCAATCCGCATGGGCCACGAGGAAGTTGTAGGCCAGGTACAGGTAAGGAAGATGATGTCAGCCTCACCATCCACACAATGAATCTGCATTCATATCCAAAAGTAAAAATGGATAAACATATTCAACCTTTCCTAGACAAACAGAGAAAGAATGGTGGAAAAGGTGATTTAGATATTCTGCCAGAAGAATCCATCCAAAACTAAACGTGGAAGAAAAATATTAGGGAGGAGCAGAAAAATTACACTGCTTGGGACATTCAAATTCAGCCATGCTGGTTTATCCGGTAAATCCACTTGTAAGGAGCAGTCTTTACACTGCTGGAAGGTGACAAGATGACCTAGCAATTTCTTTCCACTCACACATTCTTTGTCACTACTCTGTGCTACTTCACACCAATTTTAGACATCAACAAAACCTACTGCTCATTCTAAGTCTGTAAGTCAAAGTAGAACCAAACAACTTGACCCTCTGATAACCCATTTGTTAATATGGATTTACAGGTGTGATTTTTCAATTGCTTATTTTCTAGGCAAAGATGTTTGTTTTTAAATACTACAATTGCTGCTAAAAATGGTTACCTCATACCACTACATCAAAACAAGACATTATTCACAGGGGAAAAAAAAAAAAAAGTTAATGCTGTTGATAAATACCTAGGAAATTCAGCTGCACATGCATTTCCACACCCTGTGTGAACCAAGTCTGTATGGAGTTTAAGAATGAGGTAAAAATGTGACAAAGGGAAAGTAATGGCTTCAACTGTCCTTAAATTCCAGTGTCTTTGGTTGACTTCTTATTCCCAAGGATACTGTGCAAGTGACAGATGTAATCTGCTCTAATAAAGCTCAGTCTGGTATAAATGACTGTTTGAAGGGGCAGTGTAGGAGTGTATGAATCAGACAACCTTAGATGAATGGCTAACAGGAGTCAGAGCTAGTGGACCATTTTTCAGTTCTTATTTTTAGCAAGTCCCTTCTTTCAGCAGCAGCCAGTGGCAGGTGACAAAGAAATCAGTTTATGTTGTGCACATTCTTCATGCTTCATTCTTTCATGCTCCCTCTAAGTATGCCAAGAAAACACTAATATTTACATTAAATTCTCTTAATATAATAACATTGTATATACAGCACCTTAAAGTATTAGAGCCTGCCTAAAGTTTCGCGACATCCTGCATGGCAAGCTGAAACATTTTTTCCTCATGATTGGCTTCTTTCATATTTCTGTTCCTAGATCAAATATACCAATTGCTTGGGGCTTCCCTCAGATAATGAGGACTCTTTTAAGGGTTTCTATGGTTTCCAGAGGCTTTCTGTTTGAGGCCAGAAGTGAGAAAGCAGATATGAATTCCATATTCAGACCTGGAGACTCAGAAGTGCAATTGCCACCTGTGAGAGTAAGAAAGGTTGTGTAGAATAAGCAAAAATAACAGGTGTCTACTACCTGAAAAGGACCCCTTTGTAGCATAAAAGCATATGTAGGTAGTACATCTGTATATAGCGTATGTACATAGCATATGTAGCGGCACTGCAGTCTCTCCCAGAAAAGGCCACATCATCTGCTAAAGAGATCTTACAGTAGAAAGTAAGAGAATTCTTCATTTTTTCATTTCATTTTTCACATTGACATAGGAGATAAGGAAGCTTCATTTACTGGCTGAGTCTGATCTCAGAGGTACCAGGAATACCTGTTCAGGAAAGAAACTTCAAGATCAGATGAGCTGACAGTGATTAAATCCACAACTATATCACCTGTATGTATAACACTATTTCCCTGATATTTTTTTTCTTTGTTTCTGTTCACTACAGCTGAGCAGAAAAGATATTAAAGATAAAAAAAAAAAACCAACAACCAAAAAAGTCACAAACCAACTCAAACAAACAAACAAACAAAAACCCCACACCCCCCACATCCCAAAAAACCCCAAACCCAAAACCCTAGGCAAATTCTTTGAAATTTGTTTTAGAATTTTCTTTTGCTGAAAGATTAAAGCTGCAAGTTGGAAATGAGGGAAAGGTGAGAAATGTCAGATTTCAGCTGCTGAGAGCTGAAAATATTGGCATTTTCTGAGTAAAACAGAGTGACATTCAGGCCAATAATTTATTTTTTTTTTAAAGTGAAAATGTTCAAAATTCAACTAAAGTATTTTAAGTAGTTTTACAGTAAACATCAGGATTTTATTTTCTTTTATTGGAGGAGAGTTATTGATCACAACTTGAAGTATCTTCATATAAAAATAATTTTGTATGTTCTGCCATATAACTGAAGATTTACACTACTGGAGGAGTTCTGAAATTTCATTTTTCTTCTCCTTTTTTAAGCTGAGATTGATATAAAACATTTAAGAGAGTAAGACATAGTTATTCAGAAAAACATTCCTAGCTTTCAGAAGTTTTCAGGAAAAGTAGCTGAAGTAATTTCTGACAATATTCACATACACAAAATCACAGAATGGTAGGAGTTGGAAAGGATCACTGAAAATCATCTAGCCCAACCCCCCCCCGCTATAGCAGGATCAACACAGTAAATCACCCAGGAACACATCCAGGTGGGTTTTGAATGCCTCCAGAAATGGAGACTCTACAACCTCTCTGGGCAGCCTGGTCCAGTGCTCTACCGCTCTCAAATGAAGACTTTTTTTCTCATGTTTATGTGGAACCTCTTGTGTTCCAGTTTGTGTTCATTGCCCCTTGTGTTGGCACTGGACACCACTGAGATGAGTCTGGCTCCATCTTCATTCAACTATATAGGAATAACCTGTAATAGGTTGCTAAAATATGCCTACTGGTTTACTTGTCAAGTACCTGAGCACATTAATAAGGATAAAAAATACCAAAAGTAACTCTGAATGTGCACTTAATTTTCTGTTTCTGATTACCACAGGTAAGTCTCCAACAAGTGAGACCGATACACTCTGTTCATGATAGGCACATTTCTTTTTTGGTCTTTGAACAATGCCATTAGGAGATTATTTCAGGAAGAAGTGAACTCCTATTCACTTTTAACAGAAATGCAGTAGTTTTGTCAGCTATTAAAAGGAGCTGTCTTCCTCACCAGCTAATATCTGAGTAGTTTCAAGTATAACAGTTGTGTTTAAAGATTATATGATATTATATGATCATCAGGTGTTATGAAATAGAATAGACAAGTACCAGATTAAAATATATGTATATAAAAATGTGCAAGATTGATTTACACTTTATTGTATCTTTCTTTCTGAAGTATTTGTACCAAATTGTGTACAGTACTCCATTAACAGTAATGTATTTTCCTTGTACTAAAGAACCGACAGTCTTAATGTAGGTGTCAAAACGTAGGATTAAAGGACAAAATAAGCAAGGGTGAGAGATTACTCTGGATTATAAAGAAGAGAGTTAGTTTGGAGACACACTTTTGGAGAAAGGCTGCAGACTGAGAGAGAAGAGGGTTTGATAGATGAAAGCAGAAAAGGTGTTCTAGCAGGATAGAAGGAAGGAAGAAAGGCAGATAAAAGCAGCAGGAAAATGACAGGATTGGGAAGAACAAAAAGAACAAGAGAAGGAAGATAAAAGCAGGGGTGAGGTGATGAGATATGCAAAATCCTACACAGACACTTATAAAATTAAATCCACACCCTGCTGTGTACAGAAGTTATCCACACCTTCTTTTCACGCACAGATCACTCTTACCCTACCTGATAGTCCCATAGATATGAACTCCATTTCACAAATATAAAGGCACATCCAATTAACTTCCAGTCTAAATCAGATACAACCTTCAGCTAAGCAGCGATTTATATACACATTGAGCTTATTACCATGAGACATCACTTTCATTAGTAGTAGGGCTAAGTACTATCATCAAGCTTGACATGTAAACAGCTACAGGTTGAAACCTCTATGTGTGTGCGTCCCATTTTACTCACAGTCTAGTGCTATGCCTATTACTAAAAATCTAGCTACCATCAAAAATCCCAAAAGCACACTGATGGTACCCAGTGTGACACAGCACATGACAGTGTTATCACGTGAAATCTCTGGATGGTGAAAGAAGTGCTTTTGTGTGTACTGTGTTTGTTAGGCACTGCATTCGTGTATACCAAAGGCTGCAGATATTAATGGTTAGGTAAGGGTTTTCTTTTTTGTTTCATTTGGTTTGGTGGTCAAACCCATCTTGCTCTGAGAGTCAGCCGGTGGCAAAACACCGATGGGAAAGAAATTACAACAGCAGGCTTTGAGACCATATTTAGGATATAACATAACGAATGGTTTCAGAGCTTGAGTGTGGGGAAAGTCAGCCACTAGATAAGATGTCTTGAGCTAGATCCCATCTTTCTGGCTGTATGAATGTGCAGTAAAACCTGTGAAAGAATTTGAAAGCTTATATAAATGAGTGTGGTGAATCTTAACAAAGACACACATTCATGTCAGTGAACACTCTTCTAAGTACAGAGACAAACATGTAAAAATAGGAGAGTGATACCCATAACCAACTACTTACACATTTTAATCCCAAGAACATTTAATCAGATTTTATATCTCTGAAATTCCTATTTTTACTGTTAATGCATGTACTGTTTGCAGAAGGGTCATCTTGCACTGGAAGTTTATCCTGATCTACTGTATCCATGGTGCCTAATGCAAAATGTGATTGCATGAAGAGGTAGTATGCTTTCTATAAGATTCCTGACTCATTTAGAATACTTATTTTCTGGCTCCCAGAATAAGGAAAACAAAATACAAGCAGGACAATTGACCCAAACAGACCAAAGGGGTATTCCTTACTATATGATGTCTGCTCAGCAACAAAAGCTAAAAGAAAGGAGAAGGCATTTGTCTTTCAGAGTAACCACTGCAAGTACTGAAGCTGTACTTGGGAAGTGGCTGGACAACATTCCTGGTGGGAAGTAGAGAATAATATCTTTAGTATTCCTTCACTTTTTCAAGTGAATTTTGATTTTGATTTATTAAACTCTTCTTATCTTGAACCACAAGACTTTTGTTCTATTTTCTTCCTGCCCTGCTGTGGAACGGAGCGATAGAGAAGTTTTGGTGGGCACCTGGCACTCAGTCACAGTCAACCCACCACAGATGGTCATCTTCTCAGGGGTGCTCATATTTCATGGATCTGATCAATACAGAGTGTTTAATTAATCTAACAAATCCAATTACACATGACCCGAGTTTGCCATACAAATGCAACAGTATCCTCAATGTCCCTGGCCTGCTGACTCACTGTGAAATGAAATTCTTGTGTTGGATGAGTCTGACCCCTGGACTACCCATGGTCAGCTCTGTAAAGAATATGGAAGATGAGAACATTTACTGTGAAGTGCAATGGGGAGAATGCAGGGGTGGTGTCTCCCACCTTCAGAACAGCATCTTCTGCCTATCAGCTAAATGAATGTTTGCTGAGTATTTTCTGAAGCCTTTTCCACAGCCTGGATAGAATGGTTGGCTGCACTGCTTGCTTGTGCTGTGTGGAACAAGGAAAGGAGGAAAAGTAGTGCTGGCAAAAGTTAACATCAGGAATATCTTACAGTAAAGTCCTGCCAAGGGCTGTAGTCCTCTGCTCAGAGCAGATGAGGGAAGATGGATAGTCCTTTCCAGCCTTACTGACCCTTTCCAGACTTTCTGCCACAAAGATGGCTTAAAATATCATAAGCCTGGTTTAAGTTTTTCATGCACTGAAAACTGGCATGTGCAAGGTGCTGGCATTATGTATTGTTGCTCTGTCTTACCCAGCTTTAGGGCTTTTCTAGCTATTATAGGGGGGCACCAACCAGGCACTGTGAAGTTCTCTCCTTCATCATGTGCATTGACTTTGTCACCCTGACAGCACTAGCAAAGAAGATAACATCACATACCTGTTCTCTCTTCTGTCACCACATCCCAGATTTTTAAAAGCAGTTTGGCGTGCTTAGAAGTGATGATGAGTAAACTCTGTTTAACAGGCCAGAGTAACAACTGCAGTGGCAGATATCAGGAAAGACAACTGTAGGAGCAAAAGGGCTCTTATTTTAATGTGTCAGATATTGGCTCACATGGAAAGTCTCACAGCTTCTTTCGAAGTTTTGAATATATCCATATCTATTTAGAGATCAAGAAGAAACATGTTGCAAATAACCTTATCTTCAAGAAAGTAAGAGATGCAGAACCATGAGATGTCTGTTCCAGAAATAGAAAATTGGTCTAATGACTGATCACAGTGAAGAGCTTGGTACTAGAAGGTAGAAACAGAGTGCTTCCATCATAAAATCCCTAAACATTTCATTATTCTAAGTTCAAAAGTGAGTCTGGACAATTTAAGATTCAGGCAGATGCTCCTTGTTGAGAAAATAATTTCTTAAAGGCTTTGTGGTATGGTTTAGTGGTAGTGGTTACACCACAAAAAATGACAAATACATCTGAAAACCATCAGCACTGCATCCTGCACTGTCATGCTGTATGTCCAACAGGATTCCTGTAAGTGCTTGAGGAGGGAAGTTTATAGGTTTCTTTAAGTAGTGTTTTGTCTAGCTATTACCTGTCACATCTCTGTGCTCTCTCAGGTGATTTGGCTAATATTGCATCATCTTGCTCAAGTAGCATCATGTTGCTGTGTTAGCATCTGGGTTAGCATGTGGATTAAAAGCTGCAGAAAACTCCAATAAGTAAGATGACATCGATAGTGAAACAATTCTGTTGAAATATTCTTTTTTATGTGCCAGCGTCATGAGATCAGTGATTTCAGTGGAGGTCACCTACTGCTATAAAACGGTAATTTTTACTTTCTATGTACCTTAGTTTATGAACCAAATGTCCAATGACACTTATTAGTATGGCGAAGTCTAGGTCTAGCAGGGTTTTGTTGAACGACTGTACAGGACTATTTACAAGGTCTTGCAATGACAGGACGAGGTGCAATGGGTTTAAACTGGCAGAGGGAAGATTTAGACTAGATGTTAGGAGGAAGTTCTTTACAGTGAGGGTGGTGAGGCACTGGAACAGGTTGCCCAGGGAGGTTGTGGCTGCTCCCTCCCTGGAGGTGTTCAAGGCCAGGTTGGAGGAGGCCTTGAGTAACCTGTACTAGTGGGAGGTGTCCCTGCCTATGACAGGGGGTTGGAACTAGATGATCCTTGAGGTCCCTTCCAACCTTACTATTCTATGATTCTATGATTCTATGATTTCCAGTTGAACTTCACTGAACAATGTATCTTTTTATGGCTTTCACTTTGTAGGGCATTTATAGGTATATTAAACAGGCCTGCATAATACAATTGGCACATAAATACAGAGGATTTAAAGTAAAAGAGAAATTGATGGATCATATATGTTCACTTGCTATATGCAATTTGTACTTACCTCGTGTTCTATTTTAACAACATATGAGAATTGCAAGTCTTCTCTTTCAAACACAGGGCAATTGTTATAAATGTAGACATGTGACAATTCAGTTTAAAAAGTCTTAAAATAGACTACATTATTGTGACAATTCACTGTTTAAAAATTCTTAAAATAGACTACATTGTATCTAATGTAGTCTAATTTCAACATAGAATTACGTATTTAACTTTCCTCCACAATTTTAAGACAGATCAGAATTCTCTCTTTCTGGAGGCAGTGAGGTCTTCAAAACATTAATGAAGTGATTTTAATTTTTTATTACTGTCTATATTTGACCATGCAGCCACTCTAAAATACTCCAATGTGTTTATCTGGTTTAAGTAGAATTTATTTTCCTGAGCACAATAACTTATACAATGTCTCATAAGAAGTACAGTATATCCTGAAATCCCATGCTAACAACTATGAATTAATTAGTGTTTAATTGCTTGATGGATATTTTAAACAGAAATGATCCACTCACCAAAAAGTTAAAACTTATATGAATTTCTTCATTTTTCAATGTTAAAAACCAATGATATGAAATATTTCCTTTCTTTCTAGTATTTTTTATTGCATTTTGTGACTGACTCCTCTCTAACATCACCAATCTCCATTTTGTACCAACTCCTAAGAGGGCCTTTTGTCAGGGTAATCCATGTGCTAAATAGGTGAAAACACTTTTTTTTTTTCTCTGTGAATATTTATTTTTTGTTACCTGAGTCAAAACTCCTGCTAGCATCAGAACCATTACTGATGGATGTTAATGGCTGCAGGAGAAAATTTTAGGTTAGGAATTTACACTGCTGGTTTTACCATTGTTGCTGACATATCTGATTGAGGACGAAAAATTCACCATGAAAACCAAATAAATAACCTCAAAGTCAACCAACACATATGCTTCATGTTGCTACACTACACTACTACCACTTCAGTGCCAATACTCATCCAATCCATTTAAAACTAGTGTAGATAAGTCTTTTGAGCCTGTAGACAGCTTCAGAGACTGCAGTTCAGATCTACCTTTAAAGGAAGTAAAAATTATTCAGGAAATAACATGCTCATAAGCTTGGTGAAGTAATCAACCAATGATGTTCTCAGTGCAACAGCAACAGGCACTCCTGAGACTGAAGCCTCATAAACAGCAGTTAAGCTTCATGGAGAAATAAGAAGCAGAGGAGACACTAGGCCATTTCACGTGTGCTACACTGAAATTGCAAATCCCTACTTACTGGAATTAAAACAAAGCAATAATTTATGTTATGTGATTCCTGAACTGCAATCGGATTGACCTGACATGACACCCAGACTACTAGCTTTCAAGAGACCTCAGATAGTATTCCAAGATAGTTATTACCTTAGTTTGATAAGTGGATTAAATTACACAATTCTAAATGAACATATTCTATTTACATGGTCAGTCTTTTGTCATCATGATTTATAGGAATCTTACTGCATGCAAACACATTTCTCTGTGATTTTGATGAATACAGACTCTTCTCCTTGACCTTTAATATTAAAATATATGTGTTTGTGCTGAATTACAGTCTTTGAAAAACATTTAATATTGATTTTTCTTCTAGCTTATTTTATGCTGCTGAAAGCACAATATTTAGAAAGCATGAGTGATCATTTCAGAGCCAAAGCAAAGTGGTAGCTAGTTGTTTTCTGATTTCAGAGGAGAAGCTATGCCAAGAGTTGTCTGTGCCAGCCTTACATAATTCTATCAAAAAGCACCATAAAATGAGAAATGCTCTTCGTCTGCCAGAAGTATTCATCCCCTGTTCTTTACTGCATAGAAATTTCACTTGTAACATGAACTTATTTCTTAATGGATTAGCAACACTCAAACACTACTACAGCCTAATACAAGTCAAGAAAGCCATGTAAGTTACTGCCAATCTAAAACTGAAACATAATGTCTTTTAGCCTCACACTGTCTTTGGATAGGTTACCTGCTGGTCTTTGTATATACACACAATGCCACTCACCTATTATATCTAAAACAGTATGACTTCTCAGGTCACATCAAAGGGTCATCAAACTGCACTTTTTATCATTTTTATCATCACTTTTAAACATGGTTATAAACTCCTAGAAACATCTAGCAGCCGTTGTACAATTTGTCCTTTAATTCCACCTAAACATAAGGAAAAACTTTTTCACGGTGAGGGTGACAGAACACTGGAACAGGCTCTTCAGAGGGGTTGTGCAGTCTCCTTCTATGGAAATATTCAAAACCTGCCTGAATGTGTTCCCGTATGATGTACTCTAGGTGATCCTGCTCTGGCAGCAGGGCTGGACCGGATGAACTATCAAGGTCCCTTCCAACCCCTAACATTCTGTGTAATATCTTTGAGTTTAGCTACTTTGGAGTTGTTGTTTTTTGGGTTTGGGGCATTTTCTTGTTTTGGTTGGTTTTGGTGGGTTTTGTTTGGTTGGTTGGTTTGTTTTGTATTGTTTTCTTTTGTTTTCCAGTTTAAATTAAGGTTTGTTTCTTAATTTGCAATATTGGGCAAAAGAAGAATTTAAGCCTACACAGTATTTACACAAGAGAGCACAACCTGGGGAACAAGTGAGGCTGTGATTTCACCATTCTTAACTCCAGATGTGCATTACCACATCTCTGAACAAGACAGACTCATCCTGGGTCACACAGGGGTACACAATGACACTGCAGAGAAAAATGGGCAGGCGGCCATGGTGCAAGGCGTGAAACACTGAGTTGGTCAGATTAGTATTTTTAGTTTTGGCTTGATGCCAGCTACATAAAGACAGGCAATAACACACAGTGAGTATCTAACATTAAATACCATACAATATTTGGTCTATTGATCAAACACTAGTGTCTGTTCATCACTACGCCATCATAATCAATTAGAACAAAGTTTCACAAATGTCAAGTCTGAAGTACAGCCCTTATTTGTGTTGACTTCATTTAAAGTTAATAAGAATGCTTATCTTCTTTGGATAGGCTGTATTGTCTTTATTTCCTTGTGACCTTGTAAGAACAGAGAAACCAGAAAAGCCATAATGATAATCAAGTGATCCCCAAATTTTGTATTTTCAAAATTAACAATTCAGCATTTCAACAGTGCAAAAACACCACAAAACAGATCTTTGAATAAATATGAGTGTTTCTATTGTATTTGAAATTCCTTTTAATAGCAGCCCTATTTTAGTTTTTACCAGTTCTGGTATAAATCAAAGTATTTGCCTGAACTGGGATAAAACATCACTTTCCTCTTTATGTGCCCTGAGAATTTCAAACATTTTCTCAAACTCTTGAAATCTTGAGGAGCTCATTTGACAATAGGAAAGAGGCTACACAGATAATGGGTAAAGCCTTAGTGGCCTAATACAGTATCACCTCTTACCTGCTGACACGTACAGGCTCAAGAGTTGTTTACACAGAGATGGAGATCATCAATTACTACTAATGAATTATGCTATTTAGAGTAGCCAGGAAGAAAGCTGGAATATCAACACTGAACAACACAACCTGGCTACAATAGAAAATGGTTTTACAAGCCTGTGCTCAGCAGCTGGAGGTAAAATAAGCTTTCTGCTACCATAGCAAAAATGCAATAGAATTGCACATCTATAGATCTGCACAGGCTTATTCTAATTACATAGGCTTTCAAGGTGGTATACTTCACAGACTAGACCCAAGCGCAAGAATTTAAAGTAGCTGGTATAGAGAAGGAATCATTCCTATGTAAATTAATTCATCGTCATTTTACTAAAGCATCCTGTCAAAAGGCCTCGATCATGACAACAGGCCCAGACAGGGCTGAAAACAATCCACAGAGCTAGTTCAAGTGGCTTTAAATATTTTTCCAAGTTCTGTTTTGGTGACAATAGAACAGTGCTATATTCCAACAACCTGGTATTCTAGAAATGAACATCAAGTTTCAGCATGCCACATATGTTCACATCCTGGACACAACTGGTTTCTGACCCTAAAAAGCAGCAAGGTGGCTCTGATTGCTTGTAAAGGACTCAGCAGGAGGAAGTCACTAAATGCACAAAGTTGTTAAAGTATTTGAAACAACAAATAACTGTGTTGTATGTAATATGACATCTCCTTTTAATAACTCATCCTGAACTGGAGACTAAACTAGATCTGGGACCAAGTTTGGCCAAATTTCTAGCAACGATGGAAAAACCCCCACCTCTTCATTGTGCAACAATTCAGATACAAGCATTAGCATGCTAATAATATCACTATTCTTCCTAAGAGTGGGTTTACCCTCACGTTGAGTAATAGCAATGATAAAAGTGATCCCATAAAAATCTACAAAGGATTGCACTACAGGCTGATTGCATATCACCACATGGGCTTAGTGATGCAGTATTTAGACATAAAAACATACAAAAGGAAGGATACCACAGGATATTTGTGGGAAAAGCACCACTCTAAGCTTTGTTGTAGATTTTCCTCCCTTCCTTCATTCACATCCACCCACGAGCACAGGGAGCTGAGGACAATAACCTACCTTGTATGGCCTACATCAGGTCAAATAAACACAACAGTTAACTTTAGCGCACATTGGAGCTACTCTATTGTTACTCCAATTTAGGATCATGGATCTTAAATTGAGATGTGGAAAGAGGTAAAGAAGAGCTTGGTTTAATCTTTCCGAAACATCATGCAATAGAGACAGCTTTTTGCACAAGGAAAACCAAAAAAAGGTGAAGTGATGGGTTCAGAGAAGAGAAATCCTTGAAAGCCGATAACAAAGTGCTCCCCTCTGCTTTGCCTGTGGTGGTATGCTTCATAGAGCCCCCATCTTAGAGAGCTNTTCCAGTTAGCCTCAACCAGCACATCAAGGAACAAATAAAAGAAGGATTATTTTATGCAGTAAAATAATGTGTTTTAAGGACAGAAAGAATGACAAATTGCTACAAATTTTCATGTCAAAGATACACATGCTTAATCTCTCCAAAATGTGATGGAATTGCATGTAAGTGGGGAAAAAAAAAAAAAAAAAAAAAGGTATAAAATGCATGTTCATGTAAAAGAGCTTTAAAGATGTACATAAAATATATGCAATGGTAAGGCACAAGGACCGCAGATGCACCTAGCATGGCTACTGGTGCAGAAAAGTACCAATCTCTAAGAAGAAAAAAAGAAAAAGAAAAAGTAAGGAATATAAAGGAAAACAAAACTGCTAATACTTGAAGATGATAAAACATTTATTAAAGAACCACATGAAGAAGACACGGGGCTTTATACCAAAACTCCTTGAGAGGAAATTAAGAAGCTTGTAACTGAGTAAAAATACTTCAACTCACCCTGCATTTATTTCTTCATTCGATGGAGAAAAACTTCTTTTTTGGTGGTGTTTTCAGTTACAAGAATATGTTAGTATCACTTTTCCTTGTAGTAACATATTTTCTGTGAATAATATGCCAAACAGAAGATTGCTTCCCGGCAAATCATAAAGGCTGCAAAGGTTTAAGTGTCTTTCATAGCAGTAAAGTGTTCACATCTCAAAGAATTGAGACTGTTGAAGTGCTAACCTAATTGAGGATGTCTGTCTCAACTTAAGTTTAGACTAGATGCAAGCTGGGACAGTAGTTATCAACAGACCATCTTCTTTGAGATCAGTTACTTTGGTTTAAAGGCCATAAAAGCATTAGAACCTTGGCACTGTTATTAAGCTCCCTACTAATGTATTCAGAAAGGATTCTCCATTTACCTACCTATTTCTTTAGCAGGAATTTCCTGATGTACTGCTTCAAGTTAAAAAAAGATGAAACACCATCTTGCCTTTTTTCCTCTTTCATTAGCAAATTTCCCATTCCTTAGTGTGACTGCACTTTACTACTGTAAACACAGGTGCCAGCAACTATCTTGCACAAAGCCTAGATTTTTGGCATTATTTCCTCAAAAGTTGGTAACTTAGTCATAAAAATTGAAAAACTAATTTCATTTAAAGCTTGTGTTTATTTCCTTTAGCAATCCAGTTTTATTCTGAAATATCTTTTGAGCCTATTTTACTTAAGAACTGCTCTGCCTGTGATTTTTCTGTCTGTTAGTCCATCTGATGCCCTTGTACCCTCTCCATTTCTACAGTACTATTAATCCATTGGTCAACTGCACTCAAGTGTGCCAGCTAGATTGAGGTGGATTTCATTAACATTGATTTTAGGGGAAGGAAAAAAAAACAGATTAATGCTCTTCCTGAGCAAAAGCCTCCCATGTGCTCCTTTTCCCTGCCTGAGTGGCTTGGCCAGTAAGTCAGAAGTACAGGCCGATCCTGCCCTGACAGCGTGCAAGTATGGTAGAACAACTTGAAGCATGGAGCCTTGAGAAAGGAACTGAGATTATTGCGTCAGATGAAGCTTTACACAGGACATACATAAGGAGCTTTACATGGGACAGATACCCACTAAAAAATAAGGGATGTAAGAAAATTAATTTAGAGTCATTCACATGAAAATAAAGACACCTTGGTTTTGATTCATGGAAAACAGAATTTTCAAATGTAATCTCAGTGTTAGTTTGCAGAGTGACTTGAAAGCTCTGCTATCTACCTTACACACAGGTTCTGTTCTTGTTGCTGATACTTTCAACACCAAAATTAAGGACTTAAGTATGGGACACCACAGTTAAGTCAGCCACTCAAATACTTATGTCAGGTGGAAAAATCTGTGGGTAGAAACACATGGGCTCTTTCAGTATGGCAGTTGGAAGGAATTGGTGCTAGACCCACAAAGAAAGGGCAGGAAGGGAAGAAAGAGGGGACAGGTGGAAAGGGTACAGGGGATGGATTTTGTTGCTCCCCATGACAACAGCAAAAAGTCATTGAGTATTAGTGGAAAATTGAGACCAGAAACAGAATGACTGAGAAAAGATAAACTTGACAGGACTCTGGATGTATGATAGGGAGGATCATGAGTTCTGGGACTGCTGAAAAACTGGGAGGCAGGTCTACAGACACATTGCTGGGACAGAATAGACGCAATAGAGGTGGCATCAACTGTGATTATGGAAAGCAGGCACAAATACTCCTATGAGTAGCCTACTCTGTAGCACAGCGAGACAAGTGAGCTGGCTCCAAAACAAGGTAACTACTGCCATTAAGTTGCTGTGTGTGAGCTAATCCATCCAGATGAAAATTGGAGCTTGTTACTAGAGGTGTGTCAACATGCTGATATAATACACCACTTATCTGCTAGCACAGGATGTGTGCTTGTATTTCCTAATATGTATAGCATAATGTGGACCTTTCAGCTCAAGTGGCACTAGCTTAGCATCTCTATAATACACTTCATACTAACAAATATGCACCCAACACTACCAGAGCACACTCCCTTCCAAGGCCTTGAACAGAACTGAAGCACCATTTTCCTCTCCAGGCAAAGCTATTTGACAGTGAGTGTACCTTGTCTCTCAGATACAGAGCTATAAATCCATTTGCTAAACATTCAATCTCAGTCTCTCCAGGCTGGAACACAGCTACAATATTCTTAAAGTTGATAAACTTCAATCTGATTAAAGCTGTGCTTTGAAGATAAATAAGAGTGATAAAATTATTATGTGCTTTGAAAATGAAGCAAGAAACATCCTGTGCTGGGCATCCAAAATTACAGGATGCTTTTGACAAATCCGACATTAATCTTTGTGTGTCTCAATTTCTCAGTAATAAAATACGGATAATAATGGCACTTTATTTTGTAGGGAACCAGAGATAGCTAATTTTATGAAGTACTTACATGCTATGGTGAGAGCACAGCATAATCATCCATGAAGATATTTAATAATTTTACATTTGATGCAGGACCTGCCTGTTGGATGTTGAGTAAGATTAGATATTAAATATTGAAGGAAGAAGAAATATGAAGTAACTACTGTTTTAGTGAATAAGCCAAGATTTCTCAAAGAAGGGAAAAAAATATCTGTACAATCATGTAATTTGAAGCTATCTGATATGTGTGTACATAAAAAAGGCAGAGTGAAATTTGAACAAGAAACACTTATTCTTATATTCCTTACATTTTAAGCACCTGACTTTGCAATACTCATCACTGTTTTGGTATTGTTTCTTCCTGTAGGTAACTTTATTTTCTTTATAGAAAGAATTTATTGCATAAACTAGTTAAGTAGCTTAAAAGTTTGAAAATTATGATTTTCATACACAGTATCATTAAAATTAATTTGACTGTCCTTTTTTATCTTTACCATGGTGATTCCTTTGAAAGTATTTTTATATTATGATAATGTTTAAACATTTTCTATTATGACAACTGAAATTCTAACAGTAAGTTTAGCAGATCACTAAATTATATAATGTATGAATTTGGTGGCATCAATTAAATTAAAGGAAAATAGACTTCTGATAGTTTATTAAAATAACATCTTTCATTCAAAACAATTCAACTGGCATGAAAAAGTCACAAATTAATTTTGTTGTTCAATACAATGCTTTTATGAATTTATAGGCACATCAATTCAACTTTCAGCCCCCATGAGATCCCATGTGTAGGAGGTTTTTTTGTAGGCCATTGTAACGTGTAAAATTATCTTGGACAGAAAATAATAACCATTGCACATTTAACAATTTGCATTTCAGATGCAAAGTCTGTCCCTCCAATATTAAATTTATCAGTTAAGAAATAACAGATTTTTGTTTGTTGGCTTTTTTGGTTTAGTTTTTAAATCCTTCAGTTCTTCCTTGGAAAAATCTTACAAAGCCAAGTAGTATAAAATGTAAACAAACTTCCTTCTGAGGCAAAAGGAACAGAGCGGGCTGTAATTACTGTTTCATATACCATTGGCAAGGTTAGCCAAAACTTGGTGGGGTGACAGATAAAATGGTGAAGGATAAGAAATAAGATGTGTATGGACTGGAGTTTTCACTTTATGTGGACTGTAGTACACCTGCTTTCAGACTTATATATGTTTATCAGCATTAAGTGTCATTTACATTACAGAAATACAATCAGGGTATGATAAGCGATAAATAAAGCTGCCCAGTGTAAACAAATGCACCCAAAAAATTACCTTAATTCACTACAATCTTTCCTTCATGACAATCTTTGTTTCTCAATAATTAATGTTAATTTTCTGAATTAATATTTCAGTTAAGTTCCCCAGCATATTCTGGACAAATGTGTCTACTTACTTCTAAGAATGAATTGTTTTTTTCTTATTAAATAAATCAACACTATTATATTATGTCCATTTTTTCCTTCCTTTTAACACAAAAATGAGGCACCTATGTGCCTCATTTTTGTGTTAAATTTGCTGATCTGGATACTTGAAGCTCCACTTTGAATATTTTAAGTTCCATACAGATTATTTGCATTTTCAGCTGTATTTCCATTTAATGTAATGCCAGTAATTAATTGGAGTAATCCACTCAGCTTACTGTGGCAGCCCTCCTCCAAGATGCCAGTCACTCCTATGCATTTCTCAGCATTCTGGTTAATGCGTGTTCAGAATCTAGTTGCTAACAAAATAGATTCCAGTAGCTGTTATGAATTCCAACACTGAACTTAGAACTTCAACTTTGTACTACAGCGAATTAATCTCTTTTCTCCTTATCTTTTCATATTTCAAATCTCAAAGGCTACATATTTTCAGAAATCTCTCAAGGCTTCTTCTAGGGTGAGTCCTATATGTCAGTTGATAACACAAGGATCTCCACTGTGCTGTTTTCTATTTGGCAACGAAAGTAAGAAGAATTCAGTTAAACAGATTCCTCAAGCACTTCTTACATAAATATTAGTGACTTTTATTGTGCCAATATGAAATTAAATCAAAACTTTTAGACAAGGTACAGAGTCTCAGTGTTATGTGCATTTTTGCACTTTATTGGCCTTTGGAGGAACGTCTTGCAATAATAATGGACAAACTCATAGGGGAAAGGAGAGTAAAAATGTATTATTTTCAGGAGTAGCAGTCTTTATCAGGAAAAAATATGAAGGTCCCCAGGAAAAGAACAAAATTCTGACAGTGAAAACTAAATTGCTAAGAAAGTGTGTTACAGTAGTATGTATGTGCATACTCAAATAAGGGGATAAGGGAGATTACATAGGAGGCTATTAAGTCATTTGACTATAGAAGAGCCCTCAAGGAACATTTTTGCTCTTATCACATCTGCAAGTACTTGTACTGATATTTCTCACCCACTCTTTGGCCTCTCACTTTGTGTTACTTTTGACATTAGCAGTAGCTATCTAAATTCAGACTGATTCGTAATGGCCTTCCTTCACAGAAAAAACTCTTTCTCCATTAGACACAAGTAAATGTTGAACATTACTGGGGATTGGAGGTTATTGATCAAAATCTAAGTGCTGTTATCTACCTGTCTTCTAACTTCACTATTCTTTTGTTGTTTCCTACTACTAGGACAAACATAACAACAACTGAACACAACCTTGCACTTGCTTCCTGTTGGTGTAGGCGTATTGCATGCCAGTTCATGATGTAGAAGCACTGCACATTTCTGAGGTCAGCGGAAGCCTTCCTTACTCATTGTCATCTACGCACCAGTACTCTCTGATGCTCTCTGCTCATGTCACTGAAATTAACTAAAGCTAAATGAAGGAAATTAAATTGGGAGCATTTTCATCCATTTCACTGAACCACAGTAAACAACTGAAGCTGAGAGGACTAGAAAAAACAGAGGACTTAAGTACCTAAACAGCTTTTAATTTGAGTATCATGTGGAATGCGAGAGAAGGAATTCAATGCTTCTGGAGGTTGATCAGGTTTATGAGTCAGTTATGAAGGTGCCCAGAGGGGCCAAGATCTGTATGTACACAGGCACAGAGTGACAGGCTCCCTGAAACTTCAAAATGGAAAGGTAAGACCCTGTGGAGTCAGTTTAAACAACAGTTGAGAAGGCCTTATTTGATGAGCGATTTTCCACACAGGTGCCTGAGGTAGTGCGTTAGTCAACAAAGTCCCTTGTTAGAGCTGAAATAATTTTGGCTACTTCATTCAGAAGTTGCTTAGGCTTTGATAAAAATTTAAAAGATAGCACTTACTTCATTTGGAGAAGATTGTTATGTTGCCTTACATTTGTGTGATAGTCTGCCTCATTCTAGCCTGCCATACATTTACAGTTCATCATGACTGAGATTTAGATATTTTCTAGCTCTGAAACACTGGTGGCTTTGGGTCTTTGGGGGGGGGGGGTGGGTGTTGTTGAGGGTATTTTTGTTTGTTTGTTTGGGGTTTGGTTTTGTTTTGTTTTGTTTTGTTTTTCTGCATAAATGATTACATTTTAAAAGAAGTTTAGTTTGGGGTTTGGTTTTGTTTTGGTTTTCATGTTCATAACCTAACCATTTTTACTGAATTACTCTTTAGTCTCTGAGTTGAAAACCTGAATTGAACTACCCTTATTCATTTACTAATTAACCACAAGTCACATTAGGATTGCCACTTAAATGTTAACGGATTTGTTTAATCAAAATTAATTTTAAGCATATGGTAAGTCATAATGGTAAATGTAAGATGGATAGCTCAAATCCACCTCTGAGCCTTTTCCACACAGGTTAACAATTTACCATTTCTGATAGCTGAAGGTAATGCAGAGAATCCACTAATGTTTAAATTTATGAGTATGTTTTTCCCAGGACACTGTTCAGGAATTTGGCTAGTTCAGATTAACCATCAAATATTACAGAGGACTCAAGGTGTTGTTTTAAGGTCTGATGCATAATAAAAGCTCTTGCAGCCATATCGATGTTATTTATAAAGTATAGAAACTTTCCAATTTGCTCGTTTGTAAACAGCTGACATAAAATTTCACTCTGGCATGAGATGGTTCAAAAATACATTACAGTGCCTTGTTTTGCTTCTCTTGCAGTTTCATAAGTGATAACTGTGCATAGTACATATAGATGGAAACCGTATAGCACCATGGGATAATGGTGTAAGATCTAAGCTTGTATTTAAACATAGCATGTATTTCTCAGCTGCAGAATTTCAGGAGACACCTTAAAGACATTAACAAAGCTAACTAAAGACTGTAGTGTTGGGAACTCCATTAGTCTTTATGTTTTAATCCTAAAGCAAATTTAATTATTGGAGAAATTAGCCATTCGGTTACTGGAAACATTAGTAGATGCAATCAGGTAATAACTATTTAATAATCACAAGCTATTAATTCTCACTATTTCTCAGTTGATTCTCTTATGAACAGAAAAAAAAAACCTCCATCTTGCAGAGGCAACTCCTACAGTGCTCTTATGTGCTAGTAATACTAAACTCTTCAGTTTGTCAAAGAAAAATTCTGATTACCACTAGGGAATTTCAGTTATACACTGTGAACTCTAATGTACAACACAGAGAGAAGCACTAAGGAAAACTACATTTTAGTAGAACTTTGGTGAGACCTTTACCATTCTAGGGAAGGAGTAAATTATGTTACAGGAAGGAGAGTAAGCACGGAATCATGATATGAAAAAAATGATGTTGGAAAGGGATTTTGGAGGCCACCTAGTGCAATCTCTTCCTTCAGGCTGATCTAACTGAAAAATTAGAAGAGAATGGCCAAGTCCTTGTTCAGTCATGTTTTGAAAATCACACAGAGGCGGGTCCTACAGGCTCTCAGCACATCCCAGTACTTAACCACCCTCAGAGAGGAATTTTTTCCGGTGAGCAATTAGAATATCCCTTGTGACTTGTGATTGTTGCGTCTTGTTGTCTCATTGTCATGAAGAGCACTGCATAAGTGCCATCATAATGCATCTCCTTCCTCCCGCAGCATCACGGCAAGCGTTTTTAAGAACTTAAATTGAAACAGTTCTCCTTGAGATTTCAGTTATATGTGAGTTTTCAGCATACCTTATCTGTCATCATAAACTTGCCTGTACCTCAGCTGGCAACTGAAGATTGCAGACCACAAACTTGCTCAAATCTTTTATCTAACCAATTACTGTCAGAGATGTGGTGTTGAATTAGATGGAACTAGCATTGCTTCTCCTTTATTTTTACACCCTTTTCTTCTGTACTTGAAACATCTCTAACTCATCTCAGAGCAACTACTCAACATTTGTAATTGGATCTGAAGTTTGCCGTGTCTGTTTCAGACTTGGAGAACCTCAAGCCTAAGACTGCCTACTTTTCATGACAGTATTTGTTGGTTTGATAAAATTATCCCTACTTAAAACTCTGCATAATCTATATAGTTACCTTATCACGGTCACAGTTGCAGTACTTCTACATTAATTCTGAAGACAACTTGATGAATGTTTCATTAATTGTAAATATCAGTTAACAATTTCACATTGAATGTAAAGCACAAGATTCATGACAAAGCATTTGCTAAACTCATGTGTAAATGCCAGCATCTGCTTTGTGTCAGCCAGCCAATAACTGATCCCTAAACATAAGCCATTTGTGTTTTCTGGACAGATATGTGGAGAGAGTGGAGAATACCTTTTCTCTCAGGATGGAATATTTTCAGAACTTATTCCTTGGCTATAACTTCATTGACAGCCCCTGAATTTAACGAGAAAAGAATAAGCCTCCAATTTCTTAGGAGTTGCATTCAGAGTTAGAATGCTGCTGACACTTAGGGTAACAATAACTTAATAAAAGTTATCTGCTATGCTGCTGAGACTTTTTACCTGATTTTATTTGACATAGGTTACTCTTTTCCCTGCTTTCTTTTTCCCTTCTATTGTTGCCAATACTGCTATCAGCAGCCAAAGATCTCTCAAAGGCTGTTGTGAAACCTTCAATCCTTCCCAAATTTTAGCATTAGAAAAAGGTTACCAGACAGATGGACTTGGGTTTACAAAGCTCATTAGGGCCACAAGTACCCAGGTAAACACTAAGGTTGCACTGAAAGTTCCAAGCATCCACCATAACCAGCAATTGGAGAAAAACTAGCTTTAGGCATTTCTGAGATGGAAGAGAGACAAAGACCTTTCATCCTTTTGCCAACCTCAACTCCAGGCAGAGAGGTGAATACTAGGGCAAAAGCAGGTCCTTATAACTGCCAACTCAGGCCTGTTAAAGTAGTTAGAGCTTTGAAAGGAAACCATGTGCAAATCGAGCAACAATTTGTTCCCTCTAGCCTAGTTTTCCCCATGCATTTATTTAGAGATGTTACCTTTCTTCTCCTCAGAAGCAACACAGGAGCTGTGAATTCTCCTTTTGACTAGAAGACTCTTACAGCTATGTAACAAGCATCTACATGATTTGGTGCGGTTGTTTTGGGTCCCTGGTAATGGCCTAATGTAAGATTTGGGTCTGCAGTTCTTTAAAAAAATTAAAATCAAACAACAACAGGCAGTTTTCCATTCCATAAGGGAATTATTGTCCCTTCCCACGGGGAGATGAGGGCTCACAGAATCTATACTGAAGAGACATAGCTTTAACAGGAAGAGATATATTTTCATTACTTATGCATCAGCAGTAAATTGGAATTTGATGTACTCAAAAACCTGGTCAAACTGGTGTATCCTTGGTCTAAAGCCAGATTTTAATAATGTGGTTTTTACTTACACACAATACAAAGTTTTGTATAATGGTTTTAATCGTATTTTAGAAGTTGATTATATAAATTCCTCTGTAAGTTTACCTTTTACTACATTACTATAAAGTCTTCATTATTGATCTCTGCAAAATATGTCTAGCTTCAAGGGACAAGCATATTCATCCCTCATCTCTAAAACTTGAAGCCTTGAGCTTGAATCATAAAAGTAAACAGTTATGATTTTGTCATTCAAATACTAGCTGTGAACCAGTCCTTGGGAAGATGTGCTCAAGAGAGGTTAAACCCAGTAATGAAAATACTTCAGGAAGTTTAGTTTACTGAGAAAGTGAGCACGTGGAGAGCAAGATATAAAAGAGGCTTCCAACTAGCTGGAAAAATGGATGCTTTTTTATTTTTTTCTTTATCTTCTGGCCAGTTATGTATTACTGCCTACTAATAGTACAATGAGTACTCTTTAGAAGTAAAGCAAAGGTGGAGGTTAAGACCAAGTGAAAAAAGGAAAAATAATTACAAGAGTATGTACTTCAGAAGTTTTGACAACCATGTGGATACAACTTGGCCCAAAAGAAGTTAATCTGAAGTAATGAAACTGTATTCCTCCCCTTTTTTTATTCAATTGCCTTAGTGTGCTTTGAGAAATACAAGAACATCTATACGAAATCAGAGCAAAGGTCTTGTAGCCCTGTATCTGCCCTTCAATGACTAGCAGTGCATGCAAATGCGGCAAAGAGCAAAACGAGAGAACAAAGTATATGGGTGGAGAATACTTTGTCATCCATCACTTTGGAACTTCCCAAGCCAGAGCTGTTGTCTTCATATTAAAACAGACCTCAGAGGAGCTTCCTTCTATGTATTCATCCTTGTTTCACAGTGGAGCTATATGTTATGTGATGAAACATATCATGAAGTCTCAGTCACCAAATTTATTCCCAATGTGAAGAGTCCCAGTCTGTGTGGTTCTTCCTCAGATGGCAGCTGTTATTCACATTCAATGACCTCTCTCACTCTTCTCTTTTACTTTATCTCCCAAACAGATATTTCCATTATGCCACTATGACCAAATTAATGTATACCTGATTTAAGAATATGATATCAAATATGATTATTTCATTTGAAAAAAAAAAAAAAAGGCAAAAAGCCAACCAACATATACTGAGAGCAGGACACCTGGCTTTCCATATTCATTTGCACTTTGGCATTTTTCTCTCTGTTGCTTTACGAAAGGTGGGGATCTTATATCAGTACTCATCAAACTTTGGATAAATGCAGTGCAGCTCCTTTTATATCCACATCTGTGACAATGTATTTCCTCTAATTCTAATACTACTGTGTGAAGTCTCTGTGCTTATGCTTTAGATGAGATGACCTTTGATTTGTAAATAGTATGAATCTTCAGGACTGTATCCTTTCTTCATCTGTTCAAAATCTAATAAAGCTCGACTCATGAATTGTATAAACATGCACTTCTTCAATGTCTGCTTTAGTAAATCTAAATTAAATCTCAGTAAGCACGAAGCAGGAATATAATTAATATAAATATCCACATCACATCATATTTATTCACATCATAAACCTATGGACTAGTGTCACAATCATTTATCTTCTGCTTGCATTCAGCTAAACCCGCATATGGAAAAATGACCCGTTAATAAAAAATAAAAGTCTCAGAACTGACAGCTGGAAACTGATAGAAGTCACAGAGATGATCTGTCTGTCAGAGCACCCATGCCACTTAAGATAATCAGTGTTCTTTCTGATGACATTTGCAAGATGATAGTATCAAAGTTAGGAAGTTATTATTTTTTTCCCATGAACAAGCTATGTCTGCGATAAGAATTTTTGGGGTTTTTTGTAGTTCTGAGGCTTCCTCAGTCAGTGGGATTCTAGTAAAATCATTCCAATCAACAGGATGCTTCAATTGGTCTTTCCCAATGTTAACATTTCCACTGGCAAGCGGAAGGGCTGTTTAGGTAAATGAAAGTCTGGCCAGTTTCTGCACTCCATTCTCCTCAGCTCCAGGAATAAGGATGCAGAAAGAAAGGCATCCCTGCCTCATCATTTTAGAACCCAGTTTTACAGTTATTATTTAAGAATTTGTCATATTGAGGTTCCTCATACCATCTGCCTTTACTGCTTCCTATGGTTTCAAGACCCAGAAGTTTACTGCTTGTGGTCTAATAACATTCTTAATTTTGACAACTGACTATGATTGGCTTCCAAAATATGTTAACCAAGCTACGCTTTATGAAATGTCTGGTCTGGTATACTACTGGAGGACTTAACACTGATAAATTCAGACAGCCCTCAGATATATGGGAGAATCCCCAACAGCACTTGCCATCTCTTTTTTTCTATCTTCTATGCAAGGGCTTTCTCTGTATTTAAAAAGACCTATTTAACTTTTCTTTGTCTCATCACTTAGTTTACCCATTAATTATAAAGTTGACAGACTCATTCACCTTAGTAACAATAGCAATAATAGTGTCTTATTATTACTGCTATTATTGTTGCAGTGTTGCTCATTTGTATTGCATGCATGCACTCATGCATGTTGCTTAAGTTCTCAGTATTAGATCAGTTTCCCCACTCTGATGGGTACTGTGAAGGCACAGAATAAAACCTTTTATTGTACAGATATTCATGTAGCAAAAAAATCTGAGTTCTTTTTCATTTAGACTGCCTTATTTAGAAAGCTATTACTGGCCGCATTACAGCTTTTCGCTCATGCTAAGTTGGTACTTAACCACCGACCTCTTTAAAAGAAAGACCCAGTAATACTCGTGAACTTTATCATACAGTCCAGCTAATTCAGTTGAGGTCATACTGATTATGTCTGCCTTCCCATTCTTCCAAAAATAATTTTAGAAAATAGATCTGCTCTTTTAAAAATTTGCATGGCCCTACCTCTTTATGGACAAGTTTCCACAGAAGCATGTTCTACTTCCTGACCACACATTTTCATGGGATAAAAAGTGCTGTGTACTAGCTAACTAAAAAGTAAGAGTACGTTGTAAAAGTTTGTTCGTTTTCACAGTAGATTCCTTCCTCCCTCCCCTCCCCCTCATTATTATTATTTTTTTTTTTTAATCAGGGAAATTATTTCTGGGTGTGAGAAGTGTCTAATCATTTAACCCAAGTGATCTTATGTCTGTAAAAGGTAGTCTATGAGTATATTGACATCAACTGTTTCCTCCTCTGCACTCCATTACCTGAAGTGACTGTACAGAAAAAGTTGCAGCCTACTGGACAACAGATTGATACATTTCTGCATGTATATGTTGTACAGATATTGCATATTTTTATCTTTTTTTTTTTTTTTCTTAGAGAACCATCAATGTCACACAATAGAACCATGCTTAACTTTAGAAATACATATACCCTGCACCTACTGTTGGTCAGTAAAGATCAGAAAAAAAGTTTTTGCTTAAAGCCAGAGTGCCAATAATGCTTAATTGCTAAGGTTACATTGCACTGTCTCAACTGGCTCCTGTANAGGCACTGCCCCGCCGGCCTCTGCCCCGCGGCTCAGCGGGCGCCCGCCGCTGCAGGCCGGCCCGGCGGGCAGGGCAGGGCAGGGCCGGCCGGGATGGGGCGGAGGGAGAGCCACCGCGCCCCTGGGAAGGTGCTGCCCTTCGCTCCACGCAAGGGACGGGCTTCCCCAGTTCAGACAAGTCTTTGCCCCGCTCCTGCGGCGGCGGGTTTGGTGCGACACCGTCTTGACATGTTGTAACTGGTTTCCACACCCACCGCGCCTGAGAGCGACGGGAAGTACCTGCAATGAGCCCTGCTCCGCCTTGACTTGCCGCCGCCACCGCGATCGCAGCAGCCGGGTCGAGCCGCTCCGCCGCTCCGGAAGCAAGACCCCTACCGCGGGGTACTGGCGCAGTAAGTGGGTCTCCCTTCTTCCTCCCACGGGACGGGACGGGGCAGACTCTGCTCCCGCCAGCCCCACGCTGCGGACAGGCGAGTGGGGCCGCTGTCCTCCGCCCCCCACCAGCGGGCTGCGCGCTGCGGAACCGCGGGGCGTTTGAAACTGGGGGCGCAGGGACCGCGGAATGGATGCGGCGCTCCCGCCGCGGACGGCAGAGGAAAGAGGGGAGCCGGCGCCAAGCGGCGAGTGACGGCGGCAGGAGAAGGGGCGGGTGGGTGTGCGGCTCGCGGGCACGGGCCCCCACGCAGCGCTCCCTCCAGGAGCTGGGATCTCGCAAACTGCCTTCTTGGCCGGGTCCCCGGNTGCCTTCCCATTCTTCCAAAAATAATTTTAGAAAATAGATCTGCTCTTTTAAAAATTTGCATGGCCCTACCTCTTTATGGACAAGTTTCCACAGAAGCATGTTCTACTTCCTGACCACACATTTTCATGGGATAAAAAGTGCTGTGTACTAGCTAACTAAAAAGTAAGAGTACGTTGTAAAAGTTTGTTCGTTTTCACAGTAGATTCCTTCCTCCCTCCCCTCCCCCTCATTATTATTATTTTTTTTTTTTAATCAGGGAAATTATTTCTGGGTGTGAGAAGTGTCTAATCATTTAACCCAAGTGATCTTATGTCTGTAAAAGGTAGTCTATGAGTATATTGACATCAACTGTTTCCTCCTCTGCACTCCATTACCTGAAGTAACTGTACAGAAAAAGTTGCAGCCTACTGGACAACAGATTGATACATTTCTGCATGTATATGTTGTACAGATATTGCATATTTTTATCTTTTTTTTTTTTTTTCTTAGAGAACCATCAAAATGTCACAATAGAACCATGCTTAACTTTAGAAATACATATACCCTGCACCTACTGTTGGTCAGTAAAGATCAGAAAAAAAGTTTTTGCTTAAAGCCAGAGTGCCAATAATGCTTAATTGCTAAGGTTACATTGCACTGTCTCAACTGGCTCCTGTAACAGCTGCTTGCAGTTATGTACCACAGGGTGTGGTATGGACAAAGCCTATAAAGAAGTTTTCTATTGCCATTAATTTAAAACGATAATACTTGGTGTGTTTAAGCCTTAGTGTGCTTAAGTCATACACGTAGTGATCTGTTGGCATTTCTGTGATCTTGCTAAAGAGATGGTCTTGTTCTGTAAGAGCCTTTCGGAGAGGATCTCAAATATTTCCAGACACAGGACTGGCATCTTGGGGCACCTGGCCTGAGGGTGGGCAAGGAGGGTGACACGGGCTGCAAGAGGGCCTGGCCAGCACCGTAGCCGGTATGGGGAGCTCTGCCCTCAGGTCTGTTTCTCTAACCTGAGACATCACAAGTAAGCGAACAGATTTTTGAAGTAATTGAGCTATGGGAAAAGGGTTCGTCCACGTAATCTGGTTAAAGGTTTCAAAGAGGCATTGCTCCCTTGCAGCGGCTTGCTTTCTCGGAGTTAACCTGGAAACCGTGACTCGAGGCTGACGAGTTTCGTTTTAATTCCAGCCAGCGTTTGCTGTGAGCTTGCTCTCCCATGCACACCCCTCTTCCAGACCCCCACCTCGGCGGGGCCGCGATAGGCACTGCCCCGCCGGCCTCTGCCCCGCGGCTCAGCGGGCGCCCGCCGCTGCAGGCCGGCCCGGCGGGCAGGGCAGGGCAGGGCCGGCCGGGATGGGGCGGGGGGAGAGCCACCGGGCCCCTGGGAAGGTGCTGCCCTTCGCTCCACGCAAGGGACGGGCTTCCCCAGTTCAGACAAGTCTTTGCCCCGCTCCTGCGGCGGCGGGTTTGGTGCGACACCGTCTTGACATGTTGTAACTGGTTTCCACACCCACCGCGCCTGAGAGCGACGGGAAGTACCTGCAATGAGCCCTGCTCCGCCTTGACTTGCCGCCGCCACCGCGATCGCAGCAGCCGGGTCGAGCCGCTCCGCCGCTCCGGAAGCAAGACCCCTACCGCGGGGTACTGGCGCAGTAAGTGGGTCTCCCTTCTTCCTCCCACGGGACGGGACGGGGCAGACTCTGCTCCCGCCAGCCCCACGCTGCGGACAGGCGAGTGGGGCCGCTGTCCTCCGCCCCCCACCAGCGGGCTGCGCGCTGCGGAACCGCGGGGCGTTTGAAACTGGGGGCGCGGGCACCGCGGAATGGATGCGGCGCTCCCGCCGCGGACGGCAGAGGAAAGAGGGGAGCCGGCGCCAAGCGGCGAGTGACGGCGGCAGGAGAAGGGGCGGGTGGGTGTGCGGCTCGCGGGCACGGGCCCCCACGCAGCGCTCCCTCCAGGAGCTGGGATCTCGCAAACTGCCTTCTTGGCCGGGTCCCCGGTGGCGCAGGGCTTTGCGGCCCCGCAGCGGCCGGGGATGACACACGTGTGGGGTCCCCAAGGCTGAGGCGTGCCCGAGCACGTGGCGGAGCCAGCGGAGGGCCGGCGGCCGCCGTTTTGCCTCGAAAGCTAACTTTCTGGTTTCAAACAACAACAACAGAAAAAGAAGAAAGGAAGAAGGAGGACCGCTTGCGGTGCTGTTTTTCACTTGAATTTCATGCCTCGTTTTTCGCTTAAATTTAATGCCCTTTGCATCCACGGAAAATACGTCATTTCACTAATAATGAAGTAATGCTTCTACACTACTTAAAGTATTTTTTATTGATACAATTCCTTAATGCAAAAGTTGGTCAAAGGCAGCTGTCGTAAAACGCCCATTTGTGCTGTTACAGACTGCTCGTAGTAGGCCCCAAAGTGGCGGGGAGGCTCCTCAGCAGAGCCACGGATCAGAGGTGCTCAGGTGGATGTCTCAGAAGCCACACTTGAGGGAGGGGCTTACATCACAATGTTCTCGTAGTTCGTATTTCATTTATCTGTGGGCGATGAGGTTGAAACTTTGTGTAGAAACTGTCAAAGCAATAACATTTCCTTTGGAAAAGGATAAGGATGACCCAAGTAAAGCACCACGGGCAGAGCCATGCTAAGAACCAGGACAAGAGTGAGGTTAGAGCTTCTCCCCAAAGTTGCTGAATAGGAAATTTGTCAATTCCTGAGAATATAAGTAAGGCAAGACAGTTATTTGTCTTTAGCTTTAGTGCGAAGGACTGCTCCTGGAGCCACCACAGAATTTTCTGCAGTGGGCATTTGTCATCTGCTGCTTTTGCAGAAGCTCTATAGAATACTCTCTGCAAAAAGACACATTTCATTTTCTTTAAAAGAAAAAGCTCTCTTCTTGTCGGGTTCTTGATAGTGGCACTTGAAAACTCTGAGCACGTTGTTAATAGAAGAAAAGTGGATCACATTTGTGCAGAAATCAGAATTTGTGTTCTCCAGCAAAAGATTCAGTTTTAGCAGCTGCGTTAAATTTAATTTAAGTACAGGAATGGCATTTAGTACAAAATGTTTAAGTAACCTGTGTTGAAGCAAAGAAGATGGCTTATACTCTGGGCTGGGATTAGCAGCCAAGGTAATTTCTCAGGGGCTGAACAGCAACTTTCCTGGTGCTGATAAAACTTGTGATCATGTACATGAAGTCTGATAAAGCTTTTGAGGTCTCCAGTGATAGGCTTCATTCTGCATCACCTTGCTTGTCATTGACCTGTGGAGGATCTTTGAAGAATCAAGGTGATTATGCAGAAACCATTACACATGCCTGAAGAAGACACCAAAAAGTTTATTTTAGAATTTTATCTAAACATCTACCTTTATACCCAAAATTAGATTGGTTTTGTAGGGTCATTGCTGCAAAATATCTCTTATCTTCTAAGGAAAATTACTGTGTCAGGACATCCAGAGCTTTTGTCAAATATTCCTGGTGTCACAGTTTTAATTGGGGAGTTTGGTTTTGTTTCTTCTCATGAATGTATCACATGCTGATTTCATAGTTCCAGAAAACAGAGTTAGCACTTTTTCATTTTTCTCACCTGTTCTGTGATTTTTTTTCTGTGCTGACAAATTTTACATTTACTTTCCAAATAAATGTGCACTGCTTTAAGATTTGTTTATAAACGGGAATTGTAAATCAAAGATCGACATCAAAGATGTAAAATAACTGTAAAATAACTATTCTCGTTGGGAAAACACTGCACTAGGAGTCTCACCTTTCCATGATTATGGTGTATTTATACCCTGCTTCCAGCATAAGTCTATGCATAAATTACTGCATTTGACCTATGCCACAAATAACTCAGTCATTGTTTTCAATGAAAACTTGAACAATATATTGTACTATTACAAGAGACAAATCAAAAGGATTAAACAAAACCCACACTTGAGCCGGCACACATATGCAGTAATTTTTCTCCTTTTATTTTTTCATAACATTCAAAAGTTTGTATTGCACAATTTTACATATTAGGTAGGGTCCTGTTCCCTTATATTATTTTCAAAGGAAAGAGCAAGAAGAAAGGGATTTAGACAAACTTTTGAAATAAACATGTCTTTCTCAATTGTATATATGAAATCCATTGCAAAATTCCTATTTTTGAAGTATATCCATTCCAGAGTAATAAGACGTTTAGAAATATCTTTCATTTGATTTAGTCTTAATTGCATATCTGATTTAAATGTCATAATAGGACTGACTGTTTTACTACACTCTTCAGAGAGCTACTTGCCTTGGAGGCTCCTACAAAAGGGGTGTATTAGATTCTTAGTAAAGCCACCTGTGTTAGTGTTCAAGCTCTTCAGAATAACTAATCTGAGTAAATCTGCATTTTGTACTCTTGATTGTTTTTCGTTCTTCATCTAAAAAGACTTGAAAGCCTTTCTAGATGATCAATTTATGTGGAACATTGATGACAGTATTGTAAGAGTTTGGCCTGTGAATCAGTCTGTAATGTCTGTACCACGTCACCTTAAACTACAGGCTGTATCTGGGCAAAGTGCAAAGGCATCACTCCTATTTTATAACGTTTTATTTCTACCTGTGAGAGCAGTGTAGAATGCATATCTGTCACAGGAATATATGTAATTCTTGATTGAGGGAGAGCAGTCAGATCCCTTTGACTTGCTGTTTTCCAGTTCACCACAAAGAGCTACTCTGGAAGCAGCCAGAAACACTCCTTTCCCCCAGGCTCGAGAGCAGTCCTATCTGGGAAGATCTACCCTGCTACCTGGCTGAAAGACAAGATTCAAATGGAATTATTTCATATGACATGCTGATGCCAGCCTCAGATCTGTATTTTTCTTTTTTTAACCTCAGACTTCCAAAGTTCCTCAGAAATCTTGGCTTAATTGAACATTTAGTTGGAATTTGGAGTATCAGCAGTATATGGAGATTTAGATTTTCATTTCTTTAGGTTATTGTAGCTAATTTATGTTTCCTTTCAAAAAGATTTAAAGTGTTCCCAGCAGACAGTGGAAAGCAAATGCTCTGTTTGCAAAAATACCTGAAAGGTCTAGGTGTGAAGAGAAAATTGCATTACATTTGTACGTCAGTAAATGGAATCAGAACTCCATACAACTATTCCTTGCTATTATACTGCTATACTATTAATTAGGCTTGTAGGGAAACTCAATGCTAACTTTCAAGCTATACTTTATATATGCTTCTTGTAAGTATTCTTCCTCTGTTGGATGTCCTTTCTAATTTTCTTTCTCATCAGGTATGTGCCCTAGCCTTGAAAGATGAAAAAGGGCTACCATGTGTCATCTTTCTATTTTACATGGCCATACTCATGTTACTGTCATGAAAAAATCCACACTGCACCACACCACCACCAACTTTTTTTTTTTTTTTTTTTTCCCCTTCTCCCTGGTGGCTTACCTGCTCAATGCAGAAATTAATTGCAGTTTAGGTTTTAGGTGAGTAGGGCAGTTGCTGGAGTCCTGCAGGGTTGCAGAAATGTGAAGGGAGAAATGTTGGCCATTTGTCCTCTCTCTACCTTAAATCCCAAATTGTCACAGCAGGAAGTAACCCTCTCAGCTCTTGCTAAATGAAATAAAAAGATCATAGCAATGAATTTATAAATCATCATCAGTAAACAACTTACTAAAAAAATAAAAAAAGAAGTAAGATTAAAGCAGCCGCTCCGTTTGGCAGAAGGAATGAACAGGGTGGAAACTAGACATCAGATTGCTGATTCAGAGTTTGATCCCAGATGTGGGAGGGGAAATCTTTCTGGAGTTCCTCATAACTCACTGAAATGAGATAGGCTGGTCCTGCTTGGGAGCAACAAATGGATTAGATCAGCATAGGAGAACAGATAGATAAGGAGAAGGACCTGACTCTGGTTTCAAATAAACCAGTGATAAACAAAGCGTTGAAGAAAAAGTAATCCATCAAATTTAGGAAAAATAATTGGCTTCTGAAGTGTTTCTGTGAACACTGCTCCGTGAGCTGTTACGAAGAGTTTTGAAACACAGCCTGTGGTAGCGTATTGGAACATGCATCAGGTGTGTATGGGTGTTACTTTGTTATGAGCTCTGCTGTAGCTTTTAACATAAGAAATCCGTCAAATCACTTAATTATGTGTTTAGTTTTGTCTTATGTAAAAAAAGCTCTTTATCTAGCTCTTTGATATTCATTTGGCAATGTTAATCCCTGAGCCTTTTCAAAGCATTTTTAAGTTCGTGGAAGGTGCTAGAAAAATGTAGGGCAACATCACCAGAAAAATATTTTTAATCTGTATACACATCATGGATCTGTAGAAATAGTCTGTTTTCTTACTTTTCTCTCTTTACAGACACATCTCATCAGCTCGCAAATGGAATTTTAAGAGACTTGATACGAAATATCTGTGAAAATGGAAACTTCATCTTTACTATCGTCCTTACATGATGAATGCAGATCAGACAACTATATTGAACCTCATTACAAGGAGTGGTACCGAGTAGCTATTGATGCTCTTATTGAAGGAGGTTTAGAAGCCTACAAAGAATTTCTTTCCAAAGAGAGATGCTCAGAATTCCTAGCAGATGAGGAAATTGATTATATTTTGAACAATGTTCACAAACTTCCCCAAACCACAATTTATTCATCTAACCATACCATTGATGATACTTCTTCCTCGGGAACCTACTGGCCCATTGAATCAGATGTGGAAGCACCAAATCTTGACTTAGGTTGGCCCTACCTGATGCCTGGAATTTCTGGTGGCACAAATATTGATCTACTTTTTCATCCGCCTCGAGCACAGCCTTACACTATAAAGGAAACTATTCGGAAGATGATACGAGATGCAAGAAAGGTAAACCTGAAAAATGTTACTGAAAAAAAACAAAGTGACAATAACAATCTATCTTGTATTTTACTAGAGGGTTCTTTTTTCTTCTGACAGGAAAAAACAGTCTGACTGCTAGCAGTTGAAACAGAAAGGTTTTCCCAGGCTGAGATAAATCCCTTGGTATCATGTGAAACAATTAATGAAGCGTAATTACCATTTTACTCTAATGCTGACCAGTCTGTGAAAAGCTTGTAGATAATCATCACACCTTTTGACCTCAGCTGAATGTACCTCAAATGATACAATTTTACCCAACCTCAAGATATATCCTAAGATTTCTCTCTTGCATCAATGGGAATATATATGGGTTTGGCATGGTAGCCAGATGTTACAAGAAAGTTACACTTTGAGGTAGATATATTCATGTACCTTGAGAGGCTCAGGTTCTGTGATTTTGCGTGCCAACTGTCCTTACAGAAATTATTCAGTGTTAAAGAGAGCTCAGACGAATGAAAATAAAGTTTAGACAGCAAGGAAATAGATTTTAGTTAGGTACCTTTCCTTCATTTCTGACTAATGACAAATTTTTAAGAAATGCGAGCACATCTCCAGATGTGTTTTTCTACACATAGGGAACCTTGAGTTTTGTAAGGCATACCCACTTAGACCTGAGTGACAGGGTGCTGTATATACAAGCTACCTTTTACTTTCTGGTGTCAGTTTTGCAGGTGTTTTAATTCTGGGCCATGTTACCTATGTAAATAGATATGACAGGGTTTTGGAAGTATTCCAGGCAGGTACATCATGCTTCCCTTTCTGCTCTGTGAAATACATTGGATTATCTCTGACTCTTTGGCCTTTTAAATTAAATCAGACCCCATGTGGAGTACTGTGTACAGTTCTGGAGCTCCCAGCACAGGAAGGACATTGAAGTGTTGGAGCAGGTCCAGAGGAGGGCCATGAAGATGATCAGAGGGCTGCAGCAGCTCTGCTATGAGGACAGGCTGAGAGAGTTGGGGCTTTTCAGCCTGGAGAAGAGAAGGCTTCGAGGAGACCTTATAGCAGCCTTGCAGTATCTGAAGGGGGCCTACAGGAAGGCTGGGGAGGGATTATTTACAAGGTCTTGCAATGACAGGACAAGGGGCAATGGGTTTAAACTGGCAGAGGGGAGATTTAGACTAGAAGTTAAGAGTAAGTTCTTTACAGTGAGAGTGGTGAGGCACTGGCACAGGTTGCCCAAGGAGGTTGTGGCTGCTCCCTCCCTGGAGGTGTTCAAGGCCAGGTTGGACAAGGCCTTGAGTGACCTGTACTAGTGGGAGGTGTCCCTTGCTATGGCAGGGGGTTGGAACTAGATGATCTTTGATGTCTCTTCCAACCTTACCATTCTATGATTCTATGATCTTTTTCTAATAAACACTTCTGTATTTTTTTTTTGCATCCTTAATGGTATTTTATTGTCTGGGAAGACTGGGGAGATTCTGTTGCACTGAAAAATAATTGTTTGGTATTCTATCCTAAGATGTGTCTCTCTCATTGGTGTCTAAGCAGTAAATAATAGCAAAACCTAGGCATTGTCTGATAACCTATTGCCAGAAGCACAAGAGTCTAGAAACCTGGATGATATTTTCTAGGCTGTTGTGTGGCCTTTAAAATATATTGGAAGACTTGCATGTATAAGTTTTCCTGTGTAAAACAGAAATACCTCTGTTTTGACATGATTTCAGAAAGCTGGATTCTAGGATTCTATGAAATTGGTAGGACCAGCTCTAGCTCGAGTTCATCCATAAACTTATCAGTGACTGAAGTGTATGTTTAAATGTGTGCAATAGAAAAAGACTGAAGAGGGTGGGGAAGGAAAGGACAACATATTTTTACAATGTCTCCCCTCTGTTTGGATAAAGCATATAATTTGTTGCCATAATAGAGTTATCAGTAGCCTTTTATCCTGTAGTTTACAGTCTAGAATGACTGTTCACTCCAGGAAGAGGGGAATTAATTACTTCTCTCCCTCTTTGTCCCTCTTAAAGTGAAATTTTGTGTTTTCTGCTTTTATGTGTAATGAGACTTGCTCTTGATTAGCCTAAGATACTCTGTGATCCTTTTCAACTGCATCTCCTGAGCTACTAATGTGTCCACTGTAAAGGAATTTGGAAAAACACAGTTAGCTGTATTGCCACGACTAGTTCAGTTTTGCAACAAGGTCTTGAAATGTCATGGAGAAGGGCTGTGTGCCATGTTAGTTGCCATTCTCTTTGTGCCTAGCTGGCTGGCTGCCTGCAGTTCGTTCTGATAGCTCTCTTCTCTGGTGATGCTGCCTTGTAGAACACTGCTTGAGGAATATGGCGCTTTCGAATGCGGCTGTAGAGAAAATTAAATGTGATTCTTACCTCTCTTTGGAAAAAGGTTGAGTGCATAGTGTATTGGTTCTCTGATGTGCTTGTGGCACTTCCATTTTTTAAAGACTAAGTCGTTGTCAAAATTGACAGCTGAAAGGTTTATTCGATCAGTTCAACCTCTACACAACAACCATAACATATTTGCTACAGTGATTTGGGTTGGTTGCTTGAGGAAGCAGCAGTTATGTCTAAAAGACAGTAGTGTTTTTCATCCTTTTCTGTCTGCAGATGCATAGAAAAGTTTAAAGGATTTCAAGTAAGACAAAATAAAGTATTTTAAACATGCTTATAGCAGGCAAGCAGTTTTGTAAACAGGCTAACCTGCTTCTCCTAACTTATAAAAATAGTTACATTAAACAGGGTGCTTTGTTGTGCAGTAGTTACATGTAGTCTTGTGAAATATTCAAAGGACATATGGAAAGGTTAAACATGAAAAACAGAAACCTGCAAAGAATAAACAAGTGCTTCAGCAAATCACATTAAACCAGTACAGCTCTAAGCAAAATCAGTGGGGATTTTGGCAAACTTCTGTGGGAGAGTAAACAAACTCTTGGAGGTGCGCATATTCATATCGCCTTATTTTAAGCACCAAACCTGGGTGCCTGAGTTCAGGCACTGATTTCCTTGGGCTACGTGAGCAATTGATGCTGTAGGAAGCCAGTTCCTACAAGAGCAAGGCAGAGAGTATTTTTGCACTGATTCACCCCATGAAGGAACTTATGCATTTTATATATGTATATATATAGATAGATAGATAGATATAGATATATACACACTGCCCCAAAAATTCATGGAGCAGACTAAGCCAGTTGAAACCTAGATTATTCTGAGTATTTCAAGATACATAAGCATAAGATGACATTGTTAGTGGACTTACTCTTGACCTCTTTCATGCTTGATGCATCGCAATGTCACTCCTTGAAATGATCATTACATATGTTAATTTTGACCTTAAGAAGGCATGTGGTAAACAACATTAGGCAACTTCCTTGCTGACAGTGATTTTTCCTGACTAAAAATGAAAATGATTTGTAAGGCTATGCTACACTAAACACAGTGACTATGAAAAAGTGATGTAAGAGAATTTTGCCACTTACATGTTTCTTAAATGCATAATCTGCATTAAAAAATATGTGTATCACCTTCATGTTAGAAGTACAGGCAGTATAATAAAGGAGTTTTTCTTACAGAAAAGGAATGGTATTATTAAATCCTAGAAAAATGACAACCATTTGAAAGAGGTGAATTTATGCTTGTGGTATATGCTTCTGATCTTATATTAGAGCAGAGGAAATGTATTGTACATAAGCCAGCTTGACATTACACTAAGGGAGTGCCTTAGGTCAAACCTAACATGTCAATGAAGTGGGTGTATTGGTGTAACTAAACCTCATCTCCAAATGATACATCTTGGCAACCACCCTTCTCTGTCAACATAACCTGTGTTCTTACAAGGAGGCTGCTTGGCATGACTGTCGACTTGGGAGACACTGGTCTTTTTCAGATGTTTATATAACCACATGGGGGAAAAGCACTCAAGATCTGTCTCACCTTAATGATGGATGGACTTCTGCAAACACACCAGTAGCCTTGTTTCTCATGTCTTTTGGAGGCTTCTGCCTTTAATCATTGTCAGATTTCCGGTTTCCCAGGAGCTCGAGGTGCTCCTATGACCTGACTCATGCCAATTGGGTTGTCTGGGCTGCAGCTGATAATGTTTAGCAGTTTTTCCTGAGAAGATTATACATCTGGGAAATGATATCAAGTTGATTACTCAGCTCTGTCAGGTCAATCTTCCTTCTCTTACTATATAGTAACAAAGAGATTCAATAATGAAGTGTCTTTTCTCTGCATGACTTCTCGTAAGAGTTGTGTCAAAACAGTCAGTTTTGAAACGTGTACATGTGTGGAAGGAATAACTTATAACTTCTCAGGCATGATTGACAGGGTAAGGCAGTAAGCAAAGGACAGAACAAGAAAGGGTCCTTCTGGCAGTCTGTTTTGCTTCATTTGCTGGAATTCTCTCCACCACTGAGGCATTCCTGCACAGTTTTACAGAGAATGCATAGCTCTGAGTCTTTTAGATTGATATCCAAATAAGGATCAACTGTTCCTGGAGAGAATTCAATGCTGTTTTTTTAAAGAACCATGTTGTTTAGACAACCCAAGGATTGCTCGTTTGCAGCAGAAGCCAGAAAATGCTGAAATGCTTTGGGAATTCTGGTGGAAAGTATGAAGCTGCACACTATTTAATAAATATGCAGTACTTTTCACTAATTTTGTTTTATTTTATTCAAATAGGCTAGCAGTTCCAAGCCTGGATTCATACAATCAGTGGTAGTTATTCAGACTTTTTTAAAAAGTCAGTTGTTTAAGAGCTTAAATAAAAATGTACGTCTGCTGCATTATCATTTTGGAAAATTTGAATTAGTCATGATTGAACTTACTAATGTGAGAAAAGTTTGTAAAACTTGAATCCTTGGAAAAGAATTAAGTTACACTGTAGAAGCCTTGCTAGACCCACTGTAGGTAGGCCCCTAATAAAGGACTTTGAATTCTTATGAGAGAGGCAATCTGATGCCTGTATTGTCTTTTAGGGGAATGGACCTAGTTAAATAAACAAAACCAGTTGACTCATTTTACAGCCATATAAAAAAGAAAAATATTTTCTTACAGTTCAGAGTTGATTTCTTTTTCATTTTCTTTTGTTTCAGGTGAGAGTGAGATGTCGCATATTGAAGAAAAAAATTATTCACTGTTAATCTCATTTGGTTGTGTGTATAATACAATAATTGGAATATAGTACTGAATTTAGCCTAGTATGAAAGAAAATCAATTCCTTACATGCCTGTATGCCTATGCAGAAAGAAATGTGTACAATGTGGGGATGTGGAGCAATCTTTTGATGCTCTTTTGATGCTCTTTTGCTTTTGATGTTGTTTCAATTTGAAACAACGATACTGAATCACGCTGGTGGCAGTGCTTGTCTTAGCTCATTAATTGCAGCAATCCAAACAGATGAGAGAGAGAGGGCATGCATTTTTAAAAATTTTTGCTCATAAAAGCTACAGCAATCTACTGAATTCAAGGAGAGGGAAGGAGCACTTCTGTTGAAGACCCCTCACCAGCCCTGTGGCCCTGGTATATTTAAACATGTAATTAATTTCTAGGTATTGACATTCTTATGTCGCAAATGTGTTAATGCATTGTCAAGATATCACATCTTCTTGATGGATTTAAAAATGGAATAGGGAAAATTAAAGTCCAGATGTTGCAGGAAACTATTTCATTTTTAATTTCTGTGTCATTCACATGTGTCTAAGAAGTAAGCACACATAGGTGCTTTGGAGGAATATTTTCTCATTAAAATATTTTCTGTCATTGATATAAATCTTTGTCAGTCAAAACAAAAGTGCTGTTAAAAAGTCATTTAGGCTTTTTGCACATTAGGTAGATTAAAATGTCCTTTATCATATTCAGTGGTAACTTTGTACTACAATATGCTGAAGCAATTACAGGTCCAAATATGCTACAAATACAAACCCATTGATTTTGAAAAAATAAAATTGCCCAGGCAGAGCATTCTTTTTCAGTTCTCAGTCCAGTATATTTGGAGGTTGTCCCTTTCCTTTTCTTGCTTGTCAAAACCCCTTGAATGTGGAAGTGCTATTTTTATTCTGAATTCCTGTCCTCAAGAGATCTGAGTTTTTCTAGATTTTCTTCACCACTGTCCTAGCTGGAAAACTGTAGGCTTGCTTCACATATTGTTGCAGGTCTTTTTTTTTTTTTTTATGACTACTTGCAGTTTTAGCATAGTTTTTCTTTTCTGATAGCTGTCCAGCTTAGTTACTGATTCTTTGAGGGACGAGTGATTCACTGTACCTGGTTTCTGGTTTTAACTTTAAATTTATTGTATATTTGTTATGTATCAGAATTTGGAAGCTAAACTATTATGCTGTCTGTACTGCAGCAGTATTTGTGTAATACAGTATGATACAGACTACATGGAAAGTGGAGAACTACTGACATAGAAGAAAACAAAAAAGCAAAAATACTCCAAGGAAAGTTGCCAGTTCTGAATTTCGCTGTTTGTAAGGAGTGGGATTGAATGCCGTTGTGTTACATACATTAAGTTTCCTCATATATCAGATCTACTTCACTTGTGATTATTTCAGTGCAGTTTGCTTACACTGTCTGTGACAAGTACTGCAAATATTCCAGCACAGGTGACAGAGGAGTCAAAGTACACTTTTTTAGTATTTACCTCTGAAAGAAGTGCAAACCTTGCCATTGATATCAGTGTGATTATGCCCTTTCTTTAAGCCTGTTGATAAAGTGTATCTGTAACTATTTCCTAACAAAGGAGTGTTACTCTGTACAATAAAAGTTATATGTCCACATTTTAAAAAATGCTGTCAGCATGCCTGAAACCTCAGAGGGATTTTACTCTTTAAAATCGTGTGGTAATTTACCTTGGGAGAAAAGAAGCAGTGGCCACAACATAACGGGGTGTAACTGGTGCTGAGTCTGCCACTTTATAGTAGGATCTGCAGGCATCCATAAAATGACTCACCTCAGTAGAGCTGGTCAAAACAAATAATTGCAAGGTCTGTGTGTAACTTGATCACAAAGTTAATAGTTTTAAAGTATACAGTCCACTGATTAGTAACCCAGTTGAATTTACGGTAGTGATACTTGCATTATAAATACAGAAACGTAAGCAAGCAAGCTAATCCATCTCTGTTTTCCTTGCCTTTGACATATTTTCCTGTATCCTGGGTGCTTGTTTTCTGAAAATGTAAACAGAGTTCAGAATTTATATGCTGTTCTTCATCTTTAGCCGTTAAAGAGGATGACGAATGCATACAGTTTTATAGATGAGACTAGTGAGCCATAAGACCATTGAATTAATATATATAACAGTTAAAAAAGAGGTACGATTTTAAATCAAAAGCTGGGAAGTATTATATATACACATATATTGAGCAAACTGTACTCAGAGCAAGTAGGGGCCAGATAATAAGTTTTTATTTTCTTGTCTCCGTGGTTTTAGTTGATTAAAAAAATCATAGTTGTGCATTTATAGTTCTGAAAACTTAATCCCTGAGGAACGTCGGTACTTCTAAAAAAAAAAAAAAAAAGTCTGCATTAGTATATAACTGTAGTTTTGTAGTGCTTACTTTGCAAAAATATTTGTAAGAGCTTAAAGTCTCATCTTCAGATAAAGAGGGTGTATCTTCAAGACATACACAGGGTGTTCTCATACCTTAGCTAAGAACTGATTATCTTAACCAGTTCTGTCTCTTGGTCTGGCATGCTTGCAGTGACCTTGCAGAAGTTGTGAACCAGAACAGATTCCTCACAAACAGGGTCTCTTATGACCTCTGCTCTCCCCAGCAAGGCATGTGAGTACAAAGCTGCCTTCAGAAAACTTCTCTGCTGCATCCAAGGTTTTTTGCTAGCAGCAGCACTTGATCTCCTCAAGCCTTTTCAATTCTGCCAGCAATCTTGCTGTTAGAGATGAAGCTGAGTGATAGGATAATGTAAGAAGCTATACACTGTATCTCTTCGAGATTAAAAGAAAACTTAGATATCTACTTTATCCAGGCTTGACCAATATCACAGGATTGTACATTCAGGTAGCCAAATGGGTGTGCCTTCAGTTCAAACTGCAAGTACAACATCTTCATGCAGTTTCCTGGAGCTGCAGGCACTCTTTGCCAAGCGCTTTAGCTCAGTAAACTCCATTTATGGCTTAAGCACTAGTAAAGCACTAGAATTCACCTTTTAATTCATGTGAATCTGAGTGGTATCAGCCTAAAGAAGTATTGTAGTTAGTGTTTTCCTCCTAGGCTTTTGATGCTCAGTAAGCCAGAAATAATAATGAGGAATAGATAAAATAACCAGCATAGAAGAGCATCTGTTGGTTCTCTGTGGGCCCTTTCTCAAGAGATGCCCAGCAAGGGACAGCCCTTTTTCAGCTGTTCAGCATTTACTGGTAGTGAGCTGCACCTCCTGATCAGGCACATGAGAGACAGCAAACAGAAGTGTCAGTGTCAGCCAGCAAATCTGATTTCCCTCAAATGCCAGGGGGAATGGCCTGTCAGAGCAAACAGGTCTCCATCCAGCATGACAGCACAATAATATGTGAAGCTGTCTGCTGATCTGATAATTTCTTGGTACTGCCTAGTGGTCGATTAGCACAGGCATGTAATTGCCTGAAAAGTCACTGTGAACGGTGTGGGTTTCTTTTAAATGATAGGCAGGTATATGTGGCTGCACAGCATGTATGACAGAGATCTGTAACCTGTGCTTGCTGAGTATGGGCCAAAAATTATCAACCATCATCAGTTCCAACTCTTACAGTAGCACGTACAAGTCTACAGGAAGCTACTTTTAAATGTAGCAAAAAACAGGCTCAAAGGAGATACTTTTGAAATGAGAAAATTAAGTGTGGAGATGAAATTGGGAATGATAACTGATTCTTCTATTTATTTATTTTCTGTCATCTTATTTGATGTTTTAGGACTATATTATCACCAGTAATATCTTAGTGTTTTATGATAGATTTTATGATGCAGTGTACAATTGCAATATCATCAGTTATTTTGTTCATTAATTCTAGGCTTGCTGAGTGACATAAGCCACTTGTGCCAGAAATCCAGTTAGATTTCTTATGCATAAATAAAATTTATTGATGTAAGTGCAGTCCAGATCCAGAATTACAGCCTCCTGTTACAGGATTCCTGTCTCAAGTAGGGGCCCAGTACTTTGACTTGAAATCCACAGAAGTTAAACAGTGGCTTTGCAATGAGCTCTTGAGAGCCCTTCTATGTAAACGTTAGAGCCTTGCGAAGACAGAGCTCCAGGTGCTTTTTGGAGGAACAAAAAGGAAGGAAAAATTATGCTGGAAAGGAAGCATGTCAGAGGAGTGGGGTTATCTGCTAGCTCTTACAGTTCCTGGAAGGCTTCCGATTGGAAACTGGGACAGCAATTTTACGCTGTTTAGACCTCCTGAGAGACCATGCACTCCAGAACCTGTACCCAGGGTGAGAATACTGGCAGCTTTGGATCACTTAAGTCTTAACAACATCGTGTGGAAGGGGACAACTTAAGACAAATGCAGATGGACCAGTGCTTGATTCAGGCAGGCTCTTCCCAGTGCTGTTGTGCATTGATCAGAAGTAACTCTGTGAGAAATTACATCAAATGGTTGGAAGTAAGACACAAAATGTGTGCATAATGTCAATGATGTGCAAACAATTTTGCTCTTGCCCCTTGAAATGCAAAAAGGAATTTATATAGGTTTAAGTATCATTTTTCCTTGCTTAGTAGATCAAAATTTGGGCAGACTCTTTGGTCAATCTTTGCTGAATGTTTCAAAAATTTAGGAAAAAAAATCTCTGATGTGACACAGAACTACAAAAAACTTCATCTTGATTTCTGTTGGAGTCATTGCTGTCCTTAGAGTGAAGATATAACTGGTAATTACACCAAATAGTTTCCTGTTTGGAAATTGTGCAAGAAATTGCTTTGAGCAGGCTTCAAGTTAATTCTCTAATGAGCAGAATTTTGGAAGTACGGGGAGCACAGTAAAACACAAATTTAAAATAATCCGGTACCTTCTTTTTTTTTTTTTTTTAATCCGACTTAGTATCTTCCATTGACTCTAAATCCCAAAGCACTGTTACATTAAAAATACATTGAATCATTGAATTAGATTTTCACATCTTATTATATTTTTCAACAGCTACAAATGAAGCCTGTAGCAATTACAATGTGAGGTAACATATGTCAATCTGCTCTGATTTTGTTTTTAAGTTGCTTGTTTGTGGCTCTGTATGGGATTTTAGCCTGAAACAGTAAAACATAAAGCATGCTACTTGACCAACCTTATAACTAGAAACTCTATAAATTGAATAGGGGAAATCTCTTTATGTATAAAAAAGGAGAAAAGTGACATAAATTAATTTTCAAATGAGTTTATAAACAAGTTACAAAATATTTATATGAATAAATATACACACACTCTGGAATTTCATTGAAAAGCTTTCTGTCAGCAGCTCCTCCAGCAAATATTGTGCCATAGAGGTGGAAATTAAGAACATCTATGAATATATTGTATGCAAAAAGTCTTTCATGGTAATTGTTAATATATTTAACTAAATTAACACTTTGTGAAAATTGAGAATGGTATTTCACTTAGGACATTTTAATTTCAAAGTCATGGTTGGCTCTTGAAGGTCAGTAGGTTGCGAATGATTTTAATGTTAATAAACTATATACTTTTTCCCCCTTCTCTTCCCCAATTTGCTGAAAACCACAAAAAATATAAAATTAAATGTCTAATTTGGTTTTGAGTTCCCAAATATTCCTCAGTTTTTCAGATAATCATTCATTTGCAATCTTTGCTTGCTTGGTTGTTTCCAGGCACTCTTTTAGGTGCTTTGTCCCTGAAATTTTGAAGGACTTCTGCACCTTATCCAGTGAGTCTTTCTATACTCAGGGTTCATTCCTCTCAAAATTCCAGTGGCATGCCTTTCGTTTTGAGCTTAGTGTGCTGATTTGAGGCTCATTAAGACGTGATCTCCCCACCTAAGGCTAGTAATGGATTTTTTTTTTTTTTTATAAATCAGTTTTCTATACTTGTCCTCTTCAGGGATCCTCTCATTGCTTTCTTTTTCAGATACGATCTTTTATTCAGTTTAGTTGGAAGCTCTTTGAAAAAGAGCTGAGTAAACATCAGCCTATAATCAATGTTTGTATCCTTTAAAAACCAATAATTTGTAACCAGTTTTTCAGCTCCCACTATTCATCTTCGCATCCATTTCCAGACTACAAAATCAGTAGAAGTTGATAAAACAAAGAGATTCACAGATTTTGATGTCAGAAGGGACCATTATGATAACAAAATCTGACACCCTGCACAACACAAGCCTGAGTGAGAGCTGACACTAAGAATAAATTTGACTTTAAAACACTTGGATGCTAGTCTTTCAGTCACTACTTCCAGATAACTAATTCATAATTGCTCAGGAGATCAAATTTTTTTTGTACAATCACTTTTCTCTAAGGGATAGGATTTGCTTGAAGAAACCCATTTAGCAAGCCCGGACTAAACCTGCCTTAGCTTTCTGCTTCTGTGTCTCATCACTCAACATGACAGTCAGCCAAAAGAGAAGCTGCAGAGAATTTTAAATGCAGGACTGGAGGGCAAGGTGAGGCTGGGGCTGCTGCATAGCTGCAGGGATTGATTTCAGAGGGACCTTGGGATGCTCAGGTTCTCTGCAGATAGAGGCCATTAGCCTCTGAGGATCTGTTCACGTGGCACAGTGAAATGCAGCAAGGGGGTTCACAAGGAGCAGGGTGTTTCTCCTGCTCAGACTATTCACCTTAGCGTGACTAGACTGTTTTCAGTCTAGTCAAAACTAATCAATGATGGCTGTCTCAGATGTCCCTGCACAGGATAACAGTGTGATGTGAAGGTGCAATACCCTACATATTTTTAGTTTCCCAGATAAAACCAGATGCAATAATGCTATTCCCACATTTGTGAAACGGTTTTTGCTTTACATATGAAAAGCTTTCTGTAAGCATTTTAAGCATTATTGCAAGTAATTTAAGAGGAATTTTAAAAGTTTTTTCTGGTATTTTTTCTAAGCCTTTTATGAAAGACAAGTAGCAGACTTCATTAAGTTTTAGGGTTTTTTAGTTATGCGGTGGATGATTGGGGTGGTCATAAATAACATTAGGCTATTAAAAATATATTTATAGGCTAATATTTTCTAGAACTACCTAAAATGCTTTTTTGGAATAATACACATCCTTTTCTAATTCTGTAAATCTTTATTGATGCAAAGACATTTTATGTCCTTTAAAAAAAAAAACACACCCAAAAAACCCCAAAACATTATTGCTTGTATCCTTTAGGTTTTGCTGAATATAAAAGTATTGTGATTACAAACATTGGTCTGGGACTTGGAAGACATGTATACAATTGTTTCTTGAGACACAGACTTCCCATCTATAAATGTGAATAGTAATTCAGAGTGATTTGTGAACATGTAGGTAGTTTGAGGTACTCATGTAACTAGGGGTAGTTTCAAGAACCTAAGCTCAAATTCATCTTCTTTTAGTGCTTAAAAAATTTATATTTATCCATTCGTTCTTGTTAATGAAATTGTTTGCTTCAGAGTATTCAGTCAGAGATATTTCAGTCCTATCCAAATACCAAGCAGAGAGTCATTTGCTTCTCCATTATTTGACTGCATTCTGCTCATACATTTCCCTCATAATATTCCTCTCTGCAGCTGAGAAACAAGAAATACCTTTGTTTGTTCTTCATTTGTAGTAGTGTTTGTAATTTAGGTTGCACTTCAGCAAATTCTCAGTCACTGAATCTTAGTTGTTGCATACCTGACTCTTGTTTTATTGCAAACATTGTTCCCTTGTCAATTAAAATGATGTGTATTGTCCTTTTTTATGACTGATAAGAGACTGGAGTATCTTTTGATTACCAGCTAATGGTCATGTTTGACCAAAAAAGATAAACTACCTGAAAAATTTCTTCCTGATAGCTACATCTCATCTCTCTAGTGAGTGCAGACTGCACTGATATTTGGGAACAAGTTCAGAATTGCAAGAACAGATGCTGAAGAACAGCAAAAGATAAACATTTTTAAGTGAGCGAGAAAAAAGGATAAAAGCCGTTCTGTTATTACACCTGGAATGAGTGCTTTTTTTTTTTTTTTTCTGCTACCATATTGTCAATAGAATGCTGGCTTGAAATTTTTTATCTAAAGGAAAGATGCAAATAATAGAGCATTTCTTTTTCAATGTGCTTGCATGTGTGTGCAGTCCTTTAAATGCAGGTGTACACGCTGCTACAGAAAGCATTGTTTCTAGTTATGCACAAGAACACAGAATGCATAGCAGTCTGGTATGGAGAGCATTATTAGCATGAATTTAGAGTGGGTGGGTTGCTCAAGGGAAGGCCTTTTCTGAGATCAGAGAGGTACTTCATAAAAACAAATGTTTATTTGTGAAGGGCACTAGTTCGCATCAAAAAGCAGTTATTTTCCAAAGTATTGCTGGAACAAAATGTTTGCCTGTTTTCCACAGAGGTACTGAAAGATCTTATCTCCATCCTTACTTAAAGCAACTCAAGTCATCTAGTATATTAAGCTATTAGAATGCTTAGCATATTTTTCAATAGCAATTTTTCCAACAGAATGTGGCTTAATGTAAGTTCATGAATGTTTTAGCCAGTGGTTCTTCTTTCTGCTTTTTCTTCCTTACAGTTAGACAGATACTGTTTTCAGTGACAAAAAGCAAACAAGCAAGCAAAAAATAATAAAACTGCATTTCCCTCTCTACCTCTCATGATTCCCACCATGTATATCCCTGAGATGTGAATCTATTTAGTATGTGGTTGCAAGGGCTTCACTGGTACAGATAGGCATCAGCTCTCTCAGAGAAGGCTACTGAAGTGCTGCAGTGGGTGCCCCTCAGAATGATTTTTTGATTCTTGACAGGTGCCTGCTGTGATGTTTTGGAAGAAACCCCCTTGTCATAGCAGGAGCTTTGCATTTCTTGCAGGTGTTCAGCAAGCTTTCCAATTAGGTCTTTGATTATCATTAACCAAATCTGAGAGAGGTGTGTGTGAACTGGTATGCAGTGTACATCAGGAGGAGTATTTTGTAGAAAGGGGAATGATCTCACATATATGAATTTGTATGTGTTCTGATAACGTTTCTCTTCTACCCATTAATAAAACCCTGGTCACCAAGCTCCACTGACTATGAAGGGTTCAGTTACTTACATGTTGGTAACTCATTTATTTGAATAACCATTCATTTTATTCATTCATGAATGAGTGCTTCACATTAGCCTTGTGAGACAGAAAAACGAGAGGAGCAGGCCGTGTGTGTGATGACAATTCCCGTTCGTGGCTGGGGCAATGAGGTTTGGACTGCAAAACTCTGTTCTGCAGCCTGTCTGTGTGGCTGCCTCTCCTCACACATATCATGAAAGTGACCAGAGACTCTGGTTTAAGAAAATATTATGAATACACTGAACAAACTTTTAAACAGTAAAAGTAAACTTTCATATTTAAATGAAAGACTAGTAAATATCAAAGAGGGACCACTATGATTGTCTGGTCTGACTTTATTGCAAAGACCATTTAATCTAATCTTTCCTGTGACTTTGCATAATTGCATTATCAAATTGCAAATGATGAATTAATATTTCTCCTGTGGCCTTGCTAAGGAGCTGCATGCAGATTAGTGTAATGTGGGGCTAACTGCATGTTCAAAAAAATAGGATCACCAAAATAATTCTTAAACTGTATGGCTTGCTATCTGATAAAGATGATTATTCAACCTTCAGCTCACAGAGATTAAAAGATCAGTTTAGCGAACTCCTGTCAAAAAAAAAAAAAAAAAGCTTCTTTTAATTTTGGAACTTGTTTATCTTCATTTTCTTTCTTATCTGTTGCCTCGCATTGACTCCCTTAAATGCCTCCACATCTGTGGAGGATTCACCTTTGAATGTCAGGAATGTCAGGATTGTTAGGATTCTCTTTAAAATATTTTAGAGGGTTTTATAATTGAATTATTATTTCTTTTGTAATATAATTTTTAAGGCATTATATTACTACCAAAGTTACAACACAACTAGTAATGTTTTTACTTGTAGATCCCCTCTAGTTTTATATTTTTTAAGTGCTACACTTGATCCAGGGCTTAAGTTTTATTTAATACCTTACTTAGTTCCAGTTCATCATGTACTCCACTGGGGTCTATGAGATTTTTAGAATTACTTATTTGCTTCATTTCACTTTGCTTCGCTGGAGGTTTGAGCAGAGCTTTTTTAATTGCTTCCCTGTTATTTCAGACATTTTGCTCCATATGGTAATATGCATAAAAATTGGGTTTGTTTTCTTCCTGAAAAGCTGCACATAATGACTTGTTACCTAGATTAATCTTTTCTTATCTTTAGTACATTCTGCTGATGCTTTCAAACTAGTCTGCAATTTTTTTTTTTCTTTTTCATCTAATCTGTAATAAATAATCTAGCATGCCAGGGTAATGGATTTTACCTGAGGATGTCAATATGATTTGCAGCAATAATTAATTAATTACCTTCATAACCTGTGTTTAAAATAGGAGAAACTGAAATGCAGCCTGCCAGCACACAATCATTAGCAATGTGTTGCATCATTAACTGGCTGCTCTATAAGCAGCTGTTGTAATCCTCTTTCCTTCTCCAGGGATAGATCCAGCTCAAGTGGCACCATGCTGAAAAAAATAAATAGTTAAAATTATTTGGTTGGATTGTTTACTTGGTCTTCATGATGTAATTACATGCCATATGGACAGAAATAGGCACATATTTTGCCTGTGACGTGTATTGCAGAATAGTGATCTGACATCATTGCTGTTGTGGGTTTTTAGCAACATAAATATTACTACACATTTTTGTCCAGACATGATATTTGAACTTATAAATGGATTTTGCTACATCATGTAGCTGAACTGGAAAACCAGAGAATTTGTTGGAGTTAAACCCTGAGGAAGCTTCTCATTATTCCTTCTCTTGTATTCATACGGGAGGATTGTTGTCTTTCCTTGATACTGAGCCATCACACACCTGTGACAAGTAACTTTAAGCAGCCTGAATTCTGTATTTTTCTGGTTTACCCTAACCATATTTCTGCTTGAATGTAGCTCCTTAAACATAATTAGGTAGAGTTTAAAATTAGTGGCAGTGAAGTAAATGGCTTCTGTAGCAGTGATCAAAAGCTGTATTGTGAATGTAATAAGGATATAATCATGAAATATGCAGTAAAAAGTGATGTATTTTCAAGTTTGCATAAAAGGCATAGGAATCCATTTTAAGCCCACATTCAGTATCCAAAATGAGATTTTTTTTTTTTTTTTTTTCAATCTCAAATTTAACTGACTTTGAAGTTCTTTAAAGAGAGAGAGGGGCAGGAAGGGAGAAAGGGAGAAAGAAAGAAAGAAAAAGAGAAATAAGGAAAGAAGGAATGAATTAAGGGAGTGAAGTGGAAGAGGGAAAGGGGGCAAGAAACTGGTAAGGAAGAGGAAGGCAGTAAGAGAAGAGAGGGAGGAGTGTAACAGAAGTGGGCCATAATCAGTAAATTGCAGTGGTACAGTGGTTTTACTTGCACTTCTGTGACATCAGTGAAGATCTTTAATATCATTGAGTCCTACAAGATGTTAGAAGTGCTCACATGTGATAAAAGGTTTTTTACAGGACAATTGTTTTAAACATCTGGCCATTAATCAGTCCTTTAGTGTGTACACCCTATGAGTCTGGTACTGGCTCTTAATCATCTGTATGAAGATGAATACAAAAATCTCTAATCTTGAGAAAGGATGAAATAAGGAAAGTTTTCTACCTACTTACTCTTCCCTAAATATGTGATTAGCTTTTTTTTTCTGTGTTCATTGACTCTTGGTTTTTGTTTTAGAAATCAGGCTGAACAACCAGCTTGGTTATGAAGCTGATTTGTTAATACTGAGCATAAGCATTATTTCCCTGACACTCAAAAGTTTAATTACAAATGGCTAACACCAGAGAAGGGAATTACTTCAGTACATCTCAGCTGTTTTAAGAAAATAGTACTCAATTCCAATGGACTGTAATGTTCCTTCTTAACATTATAAGACAAGGAGATTATGCCACTTCTTTCCAAAGACTAACAGGAGCCTCTCTTAGGACTGAGTTCTCCACTTCGGTGTTACCTTCCTTGCTAAACCATGAACTAGGGGAGGTTTTTAACCAGAATTTGTTCTAGTCTCGATTGCCATCCAAACTAGATTTGTTTTCATTTGTATAGTTTTATGGTAGAAAATAATCATCTAATGAAGTTCTGTTACTTGCTGCAGGGTCACCTTGGTGTGGCTCATGGACTTAGTAGTATGTGGCTTACAGGACCTCCACAACTGTGTGCTTTTATTCTTCTGCATGCTAAAAGATGTTTGATAGGCTATCACTGTGGGCTGTGGTTAACTTACTGCGTATAGGCATTTGAAAAGCTGTCTACCTGAATCGTAGGCAACTCTGAAACACATAAGGTTTGTGTCCTGACTTAGATCTGCCAAAATCTTCCTGTACTTAGAAACCTAGAAAATAAATGTTTCCTGCTTTTGAAATACTTATTTTCATATTCCTCTGTTATTTTCCAGGTTTTACTATGGAAACAATGTTTCTATCTCTGTCTTAAGTCCCTGCCCTTCATTTTTGATTCTCATCTTATGTGTTCAAAGTACCTGTAGTACATAGTTATTCTTGTAAGTAACAACAAGGACAGTATGATAGAGTTAAACAATATCATGTTATGCCAGATTTTTCTTTTTTTTTGTCTGAAATATGCTACCAGCAGCATTAGAACCTGGTCAGGATATTTTAAATATGTTGTTTATTTATAAAACATGAATATTAGATATTCAGGTCTTCCCATTTAATTCCAGAAACATGAGTTTACTATTAAGGTCTCCAAGATGACAGCAGTGCACAGCTCTTGTATAAGCAAACTTAAAAGTAAAATTATTCTTTCCAGTCTAGAAAAGTGGGTCCGAATCATCTTTTCTTCCTATAAATCTGCCTTTCACTAAAAGGATCTTTTATTGTTTCTATGTATCTAATTAACAAATGCCAGCGAAGTTGTCTGCTTTAAAGAAATGTTGCTTGGTTTTGTAGTTTAAAGTCTGCGGCCTGTAAGTGTTCATTAATATTGTGGTTTTCTATGTTGCCTACTGTTTTTAAATATCTAAACTGTTAGGAAGTGGGATTCAGTGCTAACAGTATGCATATACAGGATTCTTGAGGAGATGGAGAAGAGCAGTGGGAAAGCAGACTGCCTCAGAACTTCATTTTCCTCCTGTTCTGAGAAAAATCGCCAAAACATACTCTAAAAATGGAGGAGGGGGGAATTCTAGAATTGTTACATAGATTAGCTGAAATCTCAAACGCTTACTTTAAGTCTTTGATAAGCCTCAGATTATTTGAGTATTTCTTGAAGGAAATCTCAGAGAAAGCCCTCAGAAATGTTGGTGCCCAGTCTAGTTTACCTTGGCATGAAGGCTATTTGTAAGCAGGAGCAGTCTGAATGGACCATCTTATTACATTTTTTAAAATGTTTTTGTTTCTTTGCATTCTACACCCCACACCGCCCTAAGTTTGAGGTAGCCTCTTCCTGTGTTCTTAGCAATTCATAGCTATTCATAGCTGTTCTTAGCTGTTCATAGCAATTTATGGCAGACATTCATAGTTTCAGGTATTGAGAGAATTCGTAACTGTGTGGTAATGTAAGTTAACTCATATTTCCCTTGGCTAGGCAGAATCTCCCCCAGGATCATCTGCAGCTCTTACTAGTACTCTAATTGTTTGGCAGAAGTCTCAAAACTGGGACTGGTCTCTGACGTTGTCATGTGAATTCTTCAGTTCTGCATGGCAGATCAAGAAATTAAATGTATTAAGAGTTTAGTTCTGATTAATACTGGCACTTAAAAAAAAAATTAAGTCTTATCACATGGATGTGCATTGTTTGTTTTGAGGCAGCCACTAAGTAATGCATGCATGAATAAATGAGTACTTCTCCTTACAAACAAATTTAAAATAAAATATATAACATTATAATATTTATGGAATGTTCAGGCTACTTGAATTAATATTAAGGTATCCAATGACAGCCCACATATTAAAGCTGTTAATATTCTTTTAAATAAAAAATTATTTCTGAAGCATCAAGACTTTGAAATTCATCGTAGAGAAAGCCGGAGGCTAGAGAAGTACCTTTTATTTTTGTCATGAATTTCCATTCTGGTATAACTGAGTTGTAGGCTGTCAGAAATCCTGGCATTTCCTTTCAGTTTGCTTTCCTCAGGAAAGTCATGACAGCTTCCCAAAATAACAACTGAAGTAAGAACATTCTGAAAAGCTAAACACAAATATTAAAATTCTACCTAACCAGCTGCAGCCCACATGGCACTGAGAACAAAGCAACATCAATGGCAAGAGAAGAAAGGGCAGAGTAAGCTCCAAAACACGTTCTTGCTGTCATGCCAAGGATTTTCTGTGCTGCCTTATGTGCTTCTCTGTAGGATCTCTGCCTGCCTCTGTTCACAGTGACAGAACACAGCTTGCTTGTTAGATACCAGAAATGGGTTAGTTATTGATAGGAGCATTGCAAGCAGAAAAGAAAGTGTTAAAAGGAATGTTGTGAGTGCTTGTGGCTTTAATCATGCCTGGCAGTTCTTTACAGGTTTTGGTAAATCTTTTCTTACCTATGGTGTGCCAGTTGATGGGCAGCATTTATTTATTTGCAGATCCCTTCTTCCAAGGATTAGGTTTATAAATACCTCATGGAAAGTCCCTGCAAAGAATCCCCAGAATATCCCCTTCACTCCTGTTGTCTCTGTGACTTGCTGAAACTCGATTCTGTGTGTGTAAAAGCAAAGCTTCAGAGGAATTATCACCTCTGCTGCTGTAATCTTTCAGCCAGAATAACAACTACCAAGCCCATAGATACAGATCACATTTATAGAATTAATGTAGCTCACTCCCATACATTTTGCAAGATACTCACCTGCAGGATTTCCAGTTGCATGATTTTAAAGAGGTGATGCTGCTGTCATTTTAAGACAGTACATGTATGACTTGCTAGCTTAGCCTGCAGTACCTTTCCAAAAGGTAATGCAGAAGTCTAGTGTACATTTGCTTTTCAGAGAAAACAGTCTTATCTACAGTTTAGAGAATTCTTCTTTCATGATGGTTTTAGTTTCATTGGTAAAAGTGCTGATCTAAATATTTAGATCTGCTTTTTTTAGAGGCATGGTAAGCTGCACTGAAGTTAGCAAACAGAGTGTTACTAAGAGCTGGAAAGCTACCCTGCCACACATCTTTCTTACATATCTTAGACAGAACAAATGAGGATTTGCCATATGGGCTACACAATTAAATACATTTAAAGACAGCTGAACTATTTATATAGTGTCTTATGTGATTGCCTGTGTTCATAATTTTCTCAGAGTATTTTACATTTCTTTTTCATGTATTTGAAAGTTGAGGGTTGTAGTTTAACTTTAATTTTTTGGACAGTGACTTTTTTCTTATGAATTATCATCTATGTTAAGTGTGTCTAACATCCTGTTACAAAGAGAAGCAGTTCAGGTTATTGAAAGCTGCTAATGTACATATCAAAGTTAATCTTTATTCCATTTAAATCTAGTTTTCACCTTAAAAGGCTTGTGTAGGTAATATGTGACATCATAAACTAAGGCTTGGTGATCAGAAGAGAAGATATATCCAGTTCTGAGCTGTGTCCTCACAACTTATGGTGGAAACTTCTTTTGGAGCAGAAGAAGGGAAAGAAGATGGTGAGGTAGTGTAGCTGCCTGATATAATAAAGTGCCAGACTTCTCTGTAATTAATTAAACTGCTTGTAAAGACTGCAGTAATGAAAGAACATTTTGAAGTACACTGTACGGTTGTGATCTATTGCTCTCTGAATGCAGAAACAAGTTAAATAAATTAAATATTCTCTAGATGGTCCTGCTCTGGCAGGGCAGTTGGACTAGATGATCTCCAGAGGTCCCTTCCAACCTCTACCATTCTATGATTCTGTGAAATATGATCCTAGAGAGTCAATTTTGGTGATAATCTACTACAAGTAATGACATTAACTTCATGGAGGTTGCATAACTGCACATCATCAGAGTATTTATTCCACTACATTGCTCCAGTCATGAGTCATACTCAGATGTTTGATTACTATTTGTATTATTGTCTTTAGACCCTGTTTATAGAGGAGAGCTCCCACCATGACACTACTCTTTGACATTTATCTCAAGACTTCTGAGGTGCTGCAGTTGCTAAGTAAGAACTCGGCAATTCAGCCAGCCTGAAGGTGACCTGAGATATTCAGATGCAGCTCACAATGATTTTGAAATCATTGTGGAGGGTGTGTTGTCCAAAGCATTCCAGGGCTGTATTTAATTTTTAAAGTTAATGCGAAAGTAATGAGCGATCATCTTAGAAGCGCCCTGGTGTTTACCACAGTGCCATAAAGTGTGGATCAAATATGTTTTATTAAGATGTAGCTAATATAAATTGCAGCAAGCATAAAGTGGATCTAAATCCTTAACCATAAAAAACAGAATAGTATAATTTAAAACTCCCTCAGTAACTTGTGGTATGTATTATGTAGCTTACCATCATGAAGACCATCGTCACTGGTCACAAAATTTGTCTGTCTGTTTTTTGCCCGGCTCCTGTTGCTAACAGCAAGACCAAAGTATGCAGTATTATCTTCTTTCTGCACAGTTGCAAACATTATGACATGCCTGCTCTATGCGGAAGGCCAGATTCAGATAGTGCCAAGCCAGTGCAACAAGGAGATTCTCTCCAAAAGGAATTTCACTGAAGTACCAGGGACAAAGTCATTGAAAATAAAGGTTGACATTTCTGCCTGAAATGTGGTTCTTCAGTCTTGGGGTAAGGAAGATTGGTGCTTTTCAGATGCACTGCAGAGCACAATGGATTTTTGTCATGGCATGCTCTAAGTGAGCTTTATGTTACAAGAAGTTGATACTCTTGCAGTGTAGGGTAGGTCTTCAGCATTATTCCCTCATAGGTTATTGATATAATGGTGTGTGTCACTTAGTAAAGCTTGACTGAAGGAAGTAGTTGCATTAGAGGATTCCTCTTTTTAGTGTTTATAGTGAAGGAGGTGTTAAATGACACACTCTGCAAGATATCCCTTAAAGAGTTATAATTAGTGCTTGTGAAAGGAGTGAGGCTACTGGGGCAATAAAAGTGTCAGTATTTCACAAAACAGACTTACAAAGCACTAGGAGTAAAGGCCCTTAATCAAATCTGGGTCTTGTTTTTCAGTACATGCCCATTAAAAGAGTTGATTCTGATGTTCTGAAACTAAGCTGTGAAGTTTAAAATCCATTGTTTTTTTTTTTCTTACTAAAAATGGGAAAGTAAAGCTGAAACATCTTTATTTCACAGTATTATTTATTTATAAGCTCTGTTTGTTTTCTTTAAGCCTCACAGCAAAGTTTATAATTGCTACCAAACATGCCAAATTTTGCTTGGACAATGATAGGAGTGGACATCTCTGAATTATTGAATTATAGACTTGGTCAGTTGGAAGGAGCCTCAGGAGGGCTTCAGTCCAATCTCCTGCTTAAAGCAGGGCTTGCAATAGAATCTGACCAGGTTGCTCAGAGCTTTATCCAATTTGGTCTTGAAAACCTGCAAGGATGGTGACTGGACAACCTTTCTGGGCAGCCTGCTATACTGCTGGGCTCTCCTTGTGGGAGTAAGGGTTTTTCCCTATATCCAGTTAGAACTGCTTGTTTCATTTCACCATAGTCTCTTGAACTGCCACTAGCAAAGAACCCAGCTTTATCTCTTTAAGGTCTTCCCTGTAAGGCACTGAGGGTTTTGGTAAGATTCCCTAAAGCCACATTTGCTCCATACTGAGCAAACCCAGCTCCTTCGTGTGCTCTTCACAGGGCAAGTGCTCCAGCCCTGAGCATCTTAGTGGCCTTCTCCTGAACATACTCAGGAGATGTTTAGCGAGATGTATTTGTACTGTTGGGATTGGCAAGTTCTTTCTATATAAGCCTTTGAATAGTTTCTGAAAGTGAAGCAAATACCCAGACTGTCATCTCCTAGGAGCGTTGACTGCTTCAGTAACATAATAGATTAGCAGAACTGAGCATCAGCCTCCATTTACAGTTTCATAGCATCCAGTGTGGTGTTATTTTGTCATGTACTTAAGCTCCTGTTTTGGAAGAATGCACATATTTTTTGAAGATATTTCAGCTATAACTGTTTATTTTCACCTCTAAATTATGTGTGTATCTCTTTCATGAATCTTGTCATTAATATGGAGGGCCACGAAGAGGAGGGCCATGAAAATGATCAGAGGGCTGGAGCAGCTCTCCTATGAGAACAGGCTACGAGAGTTGGGGCTCTTCAGCCTGGAGAAGAGAAGGCTTCCAGGAGACCTTATAGTAGCCTTCCGGTATCTGAAGGGGGCCTGCAGGAAGGCTGGGGAGGGATTATTTACAAGGTCTTGCAATGACAGGACAAGGGGCAATGGGTTTAAACTGGCAGAGGGGAGATTTAGAGTAGATGTCAGGAGGAAGTTCTTTACAGTGAGGGTGATGAGACACTGGAACAGGTTGCCCAGGGAGGTTGTGGCTGCTCCCTCCCTGGAGGTGTTCAAGGCCAGGTTGGACAAGGCCTTGAGTGACCTGTAGTAGTGGGAGGTGTCCCTGCCTATGGCAGGGGGTTGAGGTCCCTTCCAACCTTACTATTCTATGATTCTATAATATTTAATGTAGGAGTAATTTCCTGAACTTGGAGATTATTAAAAACATGAACAAAACTTTTTATTAAAATGATCTAATAGTTTACAGATAATAAGTTTTAAGCTGTTACTTTACTCAGTACTGTGTAAATTAAATAAAACACTTCAACTTTAAAATATTTATGTAGAAATGTGCTATATGCTGTGACATTTAAGGAATCCACACTTTCTGTATCAAAATCTATAGTTTATAATCAAACAAGTAGTCTGATTTGTAGAAATCAGTATACAGAAATTACCTTATCACTTAGTAATGCTGACTAATAAAGTCCTTTAGTAAATTACTTTTTACTCATGAGTATCACCTGTGTTCAAATTTGGCACTGGTATTCCTCTAGCAATTGAGCCTAATTGTGTTGACTATAATTGTTGAGAGTTGCTAAGAGTGAATGGGCAAGTGAATGAGGGCATCAAACAAGAATGATCTTTGGTTCCAGGGAATGTGAAAATGGATGTCGAGCTGATTGTCAGATCATTACCATGGCTTTGCATATATGTCTTTAAATCTGGTGGGGACTTTTCAGCTAGCATAAGCTTTAAGTTTCAAAATGAAATCCCTATTCCAACTCTGGAAGTGAAATCTAATTTTTCTTACAAGACTGCTTTGATGCTTTGCAGAATTATCTGCAAAATTAATAAGCTGAATGCTTTTAACACAATCCCGCTAGTGAAAACAAGGAGGATTTCCCTGTTCATTCTGAAATAAGGGAGTATTTGGATAGTAGCGTGCATGCATCTCTCTCAAGCAAGCAACTTGCTAGTCTGCTTGCTTACACATTTATTTCTCTCCTCTTCATAAAGATGGGCAAGGCCATTGAGTCAGTGTTAGGTTTTAGGTTTTATTTTTTCTTTCCTGTATATTTCTGCTCTATCAGCCTTCGTGACCAGAGATGCTGCAAATAAATCAGCATCTTAGATATCTGCTATAGGAAAATGTTAGGGTAATTTTTGAAGGCTGTACTGTTGATTCTGAATATTTTGTGTGTGCATGTCAGTGTACACTAATACATCCATTCAGGATTTCTCTCTTAAATAGGTTCTCAAATGTAATGAGCACATATTTTTAAAAGATCAAAAGATAGAAGGTTAAGAACAAATTAGGGAGCTCAGAAGGAGGGGGATGCAGGTAATGAAACAGACCTATTTGAGAACAAACTTTAGTTTCTACCTAGCACACTTGATCTGTCTTGGCAGATTTCTACTCAAACATAATGAGACAGTGCATGGACATATTATCAAAGATCTTGGAGAGAATTTGATTATTTCATGCTGTTCATTTCCACTCTGACTGGTAGGTTTTTAAAAAGTCTGATTTATTGGCAGTTGACACATTATGGTTGGCCAAGCCCTTTCATTTTCTCTAATTCAGGAGCCATCTTTTTATATTCCCTAATGACATTGTTTTTCTATTCTTTGGAGGCCAGCTCTCATATTTCTAGTGGTTTGGCAGGAGTGAGTCTTTCAGTTGTAAGCAGATAATTCAGATGGCTGATGGGACGTGTCTTTGTGTTCCGAGACAGGTAAATGTTGCAGCTCCAGGATCACATGAAATGATTGTAACTTAACGATTACACCATTAAGTTGAGACACAGATAGTTTAGTAAAAACAGTAAAGCATTTGATACCTGTGAAAGAATTTATTTGATTTTAATTTGCACCTGAGACATCTCATTGGACCTTTTCAGGGGATAAGAATGTAATCTTTAGAATTGATACAAATATCTGTTCTCCTACTGTTACTTCATATAATGCTTATATATTAGTTCTTCCCACATTGCTAATGATATGTCAATAGTGTATCATCTCCAAAATACAAGCAGTGGGACATTGCTTTTCCCAATCAGAAATACTTTATCCTCACAGGTCAAAGTGCAGCATAAGCAGGTATTCAGCGCTGTAATCTTAAGCAAAGCTCTTACTAGCTCAGGAAGTTTCATCCCTGCAAAAATACTGAATCAGTATGGATCCTGAAGTCTTCGATTCCTCTGTCTCTTCAATGCGTGTTTATTAACTTCTTTAACCTCTTGAGCCATTAGCTTTAGCGAAGATGATGAAAGATGAAGCCCCCTTTTTTCATGTACACTGTAGTTATATTTTAATGGTTTAATATTTTCTGAAATATTCATACTGCTGCTTCCACTTCCTTTCTCTTCATATAACCAATGCACACCATCAGCACAACTTATTGTCAAACTTTGATACTTGTGATACATGTCACTGGCAATCATCTGACTTCTCAAGAAGATCCAGTGGTCTTGAAAATCATTCCAGGTTAAGTGGTACCACATGAAAAGTACTAGAACTTTTTGATCTGTCAAAAAGTGTTAGCTGCCAAGTGCAAGCTTCAGTGAGGAGCTTTATGTAAATCTTTATACAATACAATAATTTGTATATTTTCTGTTTTTTTCAGGTCATCGCCATTGTTATGGATATGTTTACAGATGTGGATATTTTCAGAGAAATTGTGGAGGCATCTGCTAGAGGGATTGCTGTGTATCTCCTGCTTGATGAGTCAAACTTCAGTCACTTTTTGAAAATGACAGAGAAGCAAGGCTGTCAGGTTCAGAGGCTCAGGGTAAGGCTTCCTGTATTCTTATGCATGAACATTCGCTATTTGTTTCTCCTCAACCTATGGAAAAGGGACTATTACTCAGAAAGTGACTATCAAGTACTGCTTTTTCACATTAACAGTGATGTGTAAGTAGGTAAGCATTAAGCAGAACCTTCTGTACAAATGTTTCTCTTGTTAGAAAGACTTTTATCTCCTTCATGTGTCAAAATAAGACATACTTTTTCATATATTATTTATCAAATAATTTCCAGTTATTATGCATTTATGAATACTAGGCTTCTTTTGCTTTTTTTAAAAGTAGCATGAAAATGCTCATAAAGCTTATGTAAATTAATAAATTGCTTACTTCATTTTATAATCTTTTCTTCAAAGGTACTATGTATTAAAATACTTTTTAAAATGCAAGATTCTACTTTACTAGTGGTTGCTGAAAATCCATATTAATATCTCTTAGGGAGTATTAATTTTATACATGAAATATGTAATTTTATCCTCTAAGAAAGATAACAGGAGTAACATTTAATTTTTTCAAAAGATGTCCTTTACTACCCTAATATTTAACAGGGATTAGTATACAAGCTGCATTGACCTGAAGTAAATGCTTCATAAATACTTGTAGATTTGTTGTAGTGCTTACAGCACTGAAGAAGTTCCAAGGATGTTTCCAGAGTTTCTTTGCAAAGTTCTGAGAACTGCATTAACTGAAACTTCCTCATAGTTTCATTTGCATTTTTTGTTTCTGCAACTAGCTAGGCCATGTTCATACCAGGCAAAAATATTATGGAAGCTTTTCTTAGCAGAAGAGCATTTTAAGACCCCAGCATTTTAATAATTTGTGAGGATAAAGAAGGCTTTTTCATTAAGATTTCTGAACAACTAATTGGTATTTTATACCCTTTCTTTGCTCTGGAGTTCTTACTTAGATCCTTAAACTATTCCCATTGTTGTTTCTTGTGTCTGAGTATGTGGGATTGCCCTCTGGTGGCCTGATGCACAGAACTATGGGAACATTTGGAATGAAAACATCCAAAACTTGTGTTCTGTAAACAGTGGTCACGATTGCCTTCATGAAGTCAGCGTTTGGTGGTATTTCCATGCTCTGGAACTTGGTGTTTGCTGGTTTTTTGGGTTACCTGTGCAATAGAGTTTGCAAAAAACTGGTGTGTTTGTTTTTATAGCATGAGTTTTATCCTCTGAAATTAAAGGAAATTAGGAACATGCATTTCAAATGATACCTGAAAAAATGCTATAGTATGCATTTTCAAATTCAGTACAATGTGTATGTACAACTGTTTTGAAAGCTTAACATCTCCTATGTGGATTTGTCTTTTTGATGTAGTTTTATAGACCTACAGGCATTTATACTGTGGTTGAAAGAATTAGTGTACATGCATTTGAGTGGATTTTGTATGAATTGTATGGATTTGGGAGGTTTGGACTTGGCCTCTTCAGTGACATTTGATTTATGTTTCTTTTTCATAATGGTGGTAGAAGTAACATGCATTTTTACTCTCCAATGTTGAAAAAGCATACTTTGAATTTTATCAGAAACTGGAAAATACAAGCCAAAGAGCTAAGCAGTAATCTGGTAATGTGCTGGGTTTCCATCTTTCCTTGTAATAAAGCTCTTCAAATTAATGGTCTTCTCATTCAAGTGCTGCTCCCAGTGACTGTTGCTCTGAGAACAGAAGCTTACTACCCACAGGAATTCTCCTGTGCCTTTCTTCAGGATGAAGAGAAACTGCAGGTGATCATGAAAGAACAGTCAGTACTTGGGAGAAGTTTCTGCCTTTCCCGCTTTCCTGTCACCTCAAGGTTCACAAAAAAAAAACAAACTCAAAAAACAAACAAACAAACAAATCTAAAAAAACCATGTTCAACTTTTTGTGCTTTTGGCTTTTGGTCTTCCTCTTCTGTTAGTGATAGCAAGAAGAGGACAGATCTTTTTTCCTCAAGAGGTATCACCAGCAGCATTGCTCTTGTTACTCTCTGAAGTGATTTGGTTCAGTCTTGCAGGAGTATGGCAGATGATCCGTATGATAGGGACCTTCTGTAAAGCTTTTCTAACTCAACACCTCCTCTGGCTCTTTTCCTCTGAATCAGTAAAAACTGAGATGCAGTGATGAGTAAAACTGTATGCTTTAATCTAGATTTACAATCTAGTAGTCTTCTGTATAGAAAAAACAGAACTTTGTTCATAAATCTACATTAAATATCTGTGCACACAATTTTTCCTCATCTAATCTGACTGCATATCAGGGCATATTTCCCTCTTTATTGAAAGCTGTAGCTGAAAAAATGAAAAGACTATATATATTCTGCGATTGTTTTCTGAGTTTCATGTAGGAGAATATGAATTCAGGGATTTGTTAGGAGCTTTTTGAGTCCTTTTACTGATGAAAATAAATATGTGATGTTCAATTATACTTCAAAAATTTAAATCATGCTTTTGTAGGTCTTTCTGGGAAGACAGTGGTGCAGTCATACATAAAAAGAAGTTAGAGCTTGTTTCCTGGTCATCGTTTGGATGTCATTTAACTGGATAGCCCTGATGGCCAGCTTTAAACTGGTCACTGGAGTGTCCTTGAGCGTCCTACAATCTGCTCTTAGAGGAGGGAGATTTTCCCGTGTCTGGCTTCAAAACCATCCTCAAACATCTTGTCCTTGATTGTTATTCCCTATATCCATTAGCAGTCACTGACAAAACCATTTTGCAGGATCCAAACAGACTTTCCATTTAAATCACTATGGATGATCTTAAACACATTTCTGCACTCCACTAGTCTAGTTTGGTTGCTTCAAGATATGTGAGTTTGTTGATTTCTAATTTATCCAGGATTTTCCTCTCAGGATTCATAAACAGGTTATTGCTTTAACCACAAGGATTAAGTGATCAGTGACATACCACCGTTAGCAAAGGAGTCCTTTACTCTGTCCTTTACCAAGTATGAGGATGAAGCCCAGCATTTCATACCAAATGAGGCTTGCAATTCAGTATGTATATATTTACTGCTTGTAATCCAAAGCGGAATGCATTGTTACTAGATATCCTCAAATGTCGTCTGTGTTTTGGGCGATGATTCAAAGTATGCATCTCTGGCACCTAATTAGAAGGTTTGAAGTAGGTGAAGGATGCCAGATGAACTGTGAAGGAAAAGGAAGTGTTATGTGAGAAAGGTGAGCATGATCTCTGGCACATGCCTTTGTAATGCTGTGTTCAAATATTTCAGTGGATGACTTGCTGAGACAGGGAAAGAGGGCAGGATTAAGGAAACAGGATAGAAAGCTGCAGGAGGAGTAATAGGAAAAACAGGAAGCAGTGACTACTTGATTATTTTTTCTCAAAGTAGATATGCCTACTTGAAATTGTATTTCAGCTTATGAGTACCCAACACAAAGGGAGTTTTTTATATAGTATGGTAATTTGCAAGCCATCAGCCTTACTTGTACCTCCATCATTCCAGACTTCCAAGTGGTATCTAGTCCAGCACCAGTAGGGCTTTATCTTGGTACAACTTGATATGTTTAACTGGCATATCTCTAGGCCAGCATTACTTGTGAACGGTTATTTGAAAATGTGTAAGATACCTCTTAAGTTACATTTTTCTGTTACTCTTATTTAAAGCTTGGGTATCTGCTGGAGAAAGAATTAAGAAGGATTGACTTGTTCAGAGTTCAGCAAGAACTACTCTGAAAAAGTGGGAAAATTTACTTTCATTAGTAAGAAAACCTCTATTCAGAGCACAGAAAATCTGAAAGACACAATGCAGATTGTCAAAAGTGATTAGCAGGTGGAGATGCAAAGTTATGCTAAACTCCCATTTAATAATGCAAATTGGTTTGTTATTGTTATTCTTTTTTAACTGTTTCTGAAAATAGACCTAAGCATCCATCTGTTTCCTAACATTTCAGAATTTTTACCTTTTAAAATTTTAACTTTTAAACTTTCTGGATAATAGTTTTCATTTATCTGTTTTGTTTCTAGCACATTTGCAAGGTATTTAGGTTGCAGACCAAAGTGTTTTTTAAATGCTATCTGTACATTTTAACTGAGTTGCATTTTTGTTCAAACACAGCTTGACAAAAATGCTAAGTAGAAACCTAATAAATAAATAAAATGTAAAGAACTTGAATAGCTTGAGTTAAATCATATTTTGCCAACTCTAGCTTTTAAATGTTATCTTTTGCTTCTTGGATTTAAGTTTTTCTTTTTATAAAAGTTGTATGATACCAATGATTAAATATATGTTGATTGAGAAAGCATGCGTTGTTTGGAAACGTGCTTTCATTTCATGGAGATTTTCTCCTAATTTTTTGAATTTTCTATTTGGAAACATTAAAGTTCCTTGGATCATAGTAGACCAGATCATTAAAACTTCTGCAACCTCTATCTGTTAGAACTTCTTATGTTTAAGTGCTTACATAAACTACTGTAATAGTAGTTTCTAATAATAGCTGTATTTCAAGCTGTTTTTCATCTTGTGAAGCATTCTGTACCTCACAACCGCATGAGGTAGATGCTGTAGGTTGGTTTGCATTGAATATGAATATTTATTTTTCTATTAAAAAGAATATTCTGTAACAATTTCTGATAAATGCTTGTTTGTTTTTGTTTTTTTTCTACAGCTATATAAGAACTTTTGAAATATTACTATTTACTAATAGTATAATCCAGAAGTTGTAGTAGCACTTCTTTTGAATTTTTGTTTCTAGGAGCTTAAAAGAGCAAATTACATTGGGGGGGGGGGCGAGGGGGAGAAAATATGCTGGCTTAGATTAATCACTTTCATCCACTGCCTGGGAGAAAAATTGACTGCATTTTTGAGATCCCACATAGAAAATTTCCAAAGTGCAATTTTACTGTGTTCACATAAGTAACACACAAAGCTTCTTAAAATAGAATTCAAACTTAATTGCTGCATGGAGTTCATGCTACCTATGCATCTTGTAATAGCATCTGTGAATTTAGAAATGTGACTAATCCTATGGTGCAGAACTGAGAGATTGTACTGATGATACAACTGCAATGGATTCTGGTGCCAGATGGTGTCATTTAGTGAATGACTTCAGAGTGTTTGTGGATCTACTAGCCTTGTGATCCAAGCTCTTTAGACATTCTCTGATTAGCTGAGATGCTTGGAAATCAGATGTTGAAGAGACTTATTTGTTTAATAGTACTAAACCTCTTTCTCTTTTTGAAGACTTCCTGTGCCAGAACCACATTTCTGGGAGTAGTGGCTATGGAGAAGCACAATTTTAGTTTCTGTGGCCTAAGGGATCTCATGTCTTGAAGATAAAGCAATAACTGGCCACTTTGGCTCCCTAGAGTACACATTTGATCATAGTTTGCTTCCCTGCAGAGTTTATTAATGTGCAATAATATAACTCTTCTCCTACTGTACATCTGACTTCTAAACTCCCGGATGCTAAATATGAAGCATAGTACACCAACTAAAGTATTTCAACCGTCTTTTTCAGAACATGAGGGTGCGGACAGTAAAAGGACAAGATTACTATTCTAAAACAGGAGCAAAATTCCATGGAAAAATGGAACAAAAATTTATTCTTGTTGACTGTAAGAAAGTCATATACGGTTCTTACAGGTAAGTTACTGAGATGTCTGTAGAAAACGTATCATTTTAGGGCCTTTCCAACTTCAGATTTGCTTTTTTTTTCTATTTCTGAAAATTAGTCCAGGTAACTCAATGGGCAAACTTGGTTATCTTTTCTGTAATTTAACGTGTTATCATAGATGCATACTCCTAACTAGCCTAACTCACAGATTTTGATTCTCTACTAGATTCTTACGAATAAGAGATAAAAGCCTTTTAAATACAGGATTTGTTGCAACTGGAGATGTGCTAAAGAGAAGAATTTGGTCTGAATTATTATTTTTTAGCATTCACTCCAGAAAGCCTGCCAAAATAATTTCATAAACTCTCTTGGATAGTTCCTCCTCATAATAATTTTCTAAAGCTGACATTTATGGACTTACTCAGTGGTACTCTAGTGTATCATGGTGAAATTCAGAACTGCCCAAGATGACTCAGTCGCTCTGCATGTTTGGCTAACTTTCTTTATTCTACTTTCCATTTAATTTCCAGTGTATGTGTGCAAAGCTTACATTGGAAGAGTTTAGAGCTTTCCCAAGCCGAAAAACACCTAAGTTAAAGCAGGGACAGTTTTATCTCACACATTGTGAAGTATTTTCTTGCTATGCTTCTCTCCATTGGCCTACCAAATTAGTTTCTGCCAGCATTGTGTCTGGGTGTCGGATGCACACCCACTGACTTTCACAGATTTCCACTGCTATAAGCTTTCAAAAAATCTGGTTTTTTATTTCCTTTGAGTCTCAGCCCCAAATTCAGACTGATGCATACAAATGAAAGTGACGCAAATTACAAGTTCATAAATGGATGAGTATAAGAGAGTCCAGAGAGAATCTGCCTGCTTTGACATCTGTGAGAATGTGATAATTTTTCTCACTTAATTTTGAAAAATAACACTGATTTAAGATCTAGCACCACAGGGGGTGAAATACTCCATTTCTGTAGAAAATAAACTTGTTTTGTGAAAGAATCGAGTGCTTTATAACAGGAAAGCGGAGTCTTTCTGAATTCTTGATCTCTGACCTGAATTTAAAGTTCAGGTTTTTTTCAAATGTTATAAAATACGTTATTCTTAATGGTGAAAATTAATAGAAAAAAACTAGGCAACATGATTTGATTTTTGAGGTCCCTTCCAACCTAAACTATTGCATGATTCTGTGATTTCATTGCAACATGCTATAATTTCCTGAACATTACAAAACTAACAAAAAAGTAAAATTAAGTCAAGAAGCTATTTACATGAACACAAGAAACCTATTTTCTGGCATTCAGAAGACAAATGCAAGTAAAACAAATTAATTAGTTTAATTTTTTTCCTTTTTTTTTAAATGAAAATAAGATTGAAAAACAGATTTTTTTTCTTTGTGGTAATTTACAAATTGCATGCTTTCAAGACCATGATACTAGCCTCGTTGAAACATCTTTAATGTACATGTTAACATACTTGATCTCATTTTGCAGTTGTAAATTATAGCTACTTAGATTTGAGCATGTGTTCAGCCTTTTAAAGTACAATAGAGGGAAATTTCCTTCATCAGAATATCTTCATTGCAATTAAAAGACACATTCATACCCAATCTCATGTGTGTAGAAGAAAATGTAAACCTTTTAGCAATTCTGAGATGCATTTTTTTGAAAATAGGTTTAGAGTGAATTACTTCATCAGAACTGATGAAGGAGTTCTACACACTATTTCAAATTGATTTTTTTCACAACATATCCACACATTAAGATTTTCTGATTCAGGAGTAAATACAATGGTTCTAGTCAGTTCTGGTTTAGTCTTTGTACAGGTAATTTTGCACCATTAAGTATTTATCCTCCGCTGTTCTACATTTGCATACCTTTCTTTTTTGCACTCTCCATTTTTCATAAGGGAAATTAAGTAATTACAGACTCATTCCTACTCCTGCTAAAGCAGTGGAAAGTCTCCAGATGAATTTAACTGGTACTAGATTAGGCATTCCAAATTCAAACTACATGAATCATGCCCACAGTGTGTTTAGTTAGAAAGTATTAGTATAACACCTAGGTTTGTGTGAAAACTTTCTTATCAGGAGTAACCAATGTAGTATTTCAGATCAGAAGAGCTATTTCTAATGGTCATTTTTTCTGCTTTCAGCTTTATGTGGTCATTTGAAAAAACCAACCTCAGTATGGTTCAAGTTATCACAGGACAGCTGGTTGAATCCTTTGATGAGGAGTTCAGGACATTGTATGCCCGTTCTTCTGTTCCTAGTTCCTTTGCCCCAGAATTAGTGCGGGTAAACAGTCACAGGACACTCTGGAATAATGATACATACCAACATTCAGTGTCTTCCCTGGCTTCAGTTTCTAGCCAAAGAAACCTTTTTGGTAGGCAAGACAAGGTTCAGAAGATAGATCCTGGTTGTTGGAAACCTCATGGAAGATATGCAGTAAATGAAATCGATAAATATGGTTTGAGAAATCAAACCTATAATAAACAACCATTTCATCCAGGTTTTAATATGCAAAATCCAGTCCAGCAGTATCAACCCAGTGAAAAAAATGAGCACTGGAAGAGACATAGTTATGCTGGGGAGAAGCCAGAAAGGACACCTTACCTGTTGCTCCACAGAGCTATTAATATAACCAACAATCCATCAAATACTTGGAATATGCCATCTGACAGCCTTAGTATTGTTTCTTCATTACGAGGAGGATACACAAATAACTACAGTACACCCCAGCAAAGTTTTGCTGATCAGTTCTCGCGACCAAAGGTAAATCTTGCAGAGAGAAATTCCATTGTCCGGAGATCTTTTAATGGGACAGATAATCACATCCGCCACCTGCAGCAAAGGATGCCAACCCTCGAGCACACAACGAAGTCATTCCTGCGTAACTGGAGGATTAAATCATATTTGAATGATCAGTCAGATTATCCGGTAGAGTGTAATGGGTCAGCCATGGGTGACAGATATGATAGCTATGACACAGCTGAAAACATTAAAGCTCATGCGCTGTATTCTCATTCTCGCTTACGATCATCATTGGTGTTTCAGCCAACTTTACCTGAACAGCAGGAAGTAAGCAGCTGTGCTAGTTCTTCAAATTCAACTATAATTGGGTCAGAGGGAAGTGCAACACCCAAAGGAACATCTAATAAAGCTCCAAGTGTGGAAAATGGAGCAGATAATATTTTAGAGGAGCGTAGCACAAATGTCACACTTAAATCAGATGCACCAAAAAACCACAGAATTCAAACTGCAGACAATACGAAACCTAGCACCAATTCAAATGCAGTGGGCAATGCGTCTCTCTACTTGTACACAACACTCTGTACAGACAAACATGCAGAAAATTTGAAGAACCTTCAAAACGAAAATATGCTAAAAAGGAGAAGTTTTCCCATGTTTAATTCAAAATCCATATTAGACCCTGGTGCCAACAAACATGCATCCAGTTATGTTTACAGCACATTGACTAGGCATAGACTTAAGGAACCAGTTAGCCCAAAACTTCCAGAAGACACACTGAAGAGCTCTAAAAGTTTACACAGTGTGACCAACCACTTGCCACAGGAGGGAAAGAACCTCAAAGGAGAACTGAGGAGCCCGACTGCTAGCAAGGCAATATCTATGGCTGCTCTCATTGAAGCTAACAAAGAGGAGTCTTGTAAGGATTGTACTTCAAAGAAAGAAAGTAAGAGTTCCCCAAGTTTTCTAAAGAAAGGATCCCAGAAATTGCGGTCACTTCTTAATCTTACACCAGACAAGAAGGAAACCTTGTCAAAAAACAAAGGTCCGGCCTTTTACAGAATGTGTAGTAGTTCTGACACATTGGTTTCTGAAGAGGAGAATCAGAAACTAAAGATTTCTGAGAATAAGACAGATTCTTCTCCAAGGAGAAAGAGAAACACATCAACAAATTCTCAAGGCAGCTTGAACAAAAGTAAAGAGGATGTAACTGGCAGCCCAACAAAGTCTCCAAAGTCTCCAAAGTCACCAAAACCTCAAAAACCTCCATCTGATGAAAGCAGTCCAAAGTGTCCTCTCTTGTGCCCCATTGAAAGTAAGTTCATAGAAACTGCAGGAGATGCATCTACCCCAAGATTTAACACCGAACAGATTCAGTATCAAGATGTAAAGGAAATCACCTCAAATACTACTCCTGAAAGCTCCCCTGTTTCTGCTCTTCAAAGGGCAAGTTCAGTGACACCACAGCTGGCAAGCTCAAAACGCCAAGAGGTGCTAAGACCTCGTTTGAGTGAAAGGCGTGTTTATAGCCGCTTTGAACCGTTCTGCAAGATGGAAAATACTAGCCAACCTGCAGGAAATGCACCCAACAGCAGTTCACATCTCTCAGATATCAAAAGCAAGACCTTAGGAAATAATAATTATGGCAGGAGTAATCACATGGTCACCTACAATTCAACTGCTTACCATCCATTGCAGCCTAATGAAAATAAGCTGAGAGGATTTATGCAGAAGTTTGGGAACTTCCTACACAAAAACAAGTAAAATTGTTTGATTATGCTGAAGTATAACAGAAGCAGTGAAGCTGGACTCAACCTTAACTGGACAAGACTGACTGGCCACTTTTGTAGAGCTTTTTTGGGTTTCTTCTTAAGTCTAGGACATTAGAATGAATGTACATGTTTTTACATAATTATCCTAGAATTGTTATATGTAAATCTTTACAGAAATTCTGTGTCCAGAAGATATCTCAAGAGAGTTGTTTATAGTGTTTATATTGCAACACTAACTTTATACATTTTCTTTGTGAAGAAAGTGTGTACTAGAATATTGTAAGTTTAAGTGTGGGGCAAAAAAAGATGGAATGTGATTTTAAATTTAAAAGAATACTGTTTCTCAAGATCTGCCCTTTAAGAATAGAATAGCACCAGGCATAGTGGCTCGTTTTTTTTTAATACACATTTTCAAATGATAAACACAAATGTTAATGCACTGCATGTGTCTTATCTTGAATTTTTTAAATCCTCTTTAGGGCTTCATCTTGTTAATAATTTACCCCATTGCATCTATTGAACCGTTTGGGCAGCAGATCGATCTGTCTTACTTTATTGAATTTTCCATGTAATATGATATTTTTCTGAAGTATTTGGCACACAGATCTTAAAGTGACCTTAATCTGAGATTTCACAGACTTGTTTACATGGTTAAACTAGTGTGAATGTCAAACACCCTCCCTTCCCCAGTATTTTTAATAAGGTGCCTTGAACATAACTTTTAACTAGTTTAAATTTCAAAGGGTTAATTACATTTGTATAACATTGCCAGCATTGTGTAATGTATTCTAAAGATTGCTTTTTGTTACATTTTTCTATTTGGTCTTTAAAAAAAGATATGTCTTTAGATTTCCAGTTCTCAGGTAAGTTTTTGAATTTCACATGCAACGGTCTACTTTAAATGTTGCCTGATATATTTTCTTTGGCTTTCATAACCTATTTTTTTAAAATAAGATTACAAGTACTTAGAGTAGGCATATGAGGGAGATTGCAAGCTCAGCCCTTCAATGCTGCCTTTTGTCAGGGTGAATATTACAAGGCCAGGAGCAATTAGGCATCTAAAAATGAGATTCATAAATGTCACCACATGAAACAGGTAAGGTATCTCTCCTAAGCCAAAACGTGTCAGTTATAGTAGCAAGTGTTTAAATTTAATGAAAGTATTTGGGCATCTGACTGCAGTCTAAGGGGCACATTTTTGTTCACCCTTCTCAGTCATAATAAATTTCCTGATCTCATAACTGACTACACCAGGTTAATGCTTACAAAAAGCACAAGTAGTATGATTTGTTGGGCAGCAGTTCTCATCTGCAGTGCGACACCAGAATATCCAGTTGTCTCATGCCCTTCTGGATGTGGAGTTTGTCGCTTAGAAAAATGGCATAACTATTTACCTGCAAAGTGATCTGCTACAGTTTTATTCCAAAGTCAGAAATTTCCATTGCTGAAAGCTTATAATTCTTGTACAGCATCTTCATATTTCAAGTACATGGTTTAGGAGACCAGTCTTAGATCTGAAAGATCCTACAGTGTTCTATGGAGGAGTCGCACTATGAATATCTTGGCTTTCGAAAGATTGATTTCATTTGTCTATCCCACCTGTGGCCCTGGAAGGAGATTTTATATGGAAATTTACTTCTCACCAAGAATGTGCTCTGGCTCCTGTGAGCTCACATAGTTACTGTCAGTAATTTCAGTGAGGCAATGTCAACTTGCTTTCAAGATGTTTCTCAGGCAATCTGATTAGTCCAATGCTTCGTAGTAGTAACTGCTTCAATGTGAGATTGGCATTTATTATACTGACAAAGCCTTGTGTCTCAGTTCTCTGTTGAAGGTGTAGTTTACTCATGACGATGGAAGAGATGTTATGATGTCATGATGAACACTGGTGACTTTGTTCCTGTCTCATTGAAATGCCATAGTGCCATGTCTGTACTGAAATATTATATCCCAACAGTAGCATTTTCAGACCCAAGCCAAGGAGTGTCTTCTTGGCACCCCACACATATTGTCAGTATAGGCACAAAGTATTTCCACAGCTATGCAGCCAACAGCAATGCAATATTGTACTTTTTATAACTGTTAATACTTAGTAGGCCAGACAGTTACCCAGGATAGTGCCTGAATTAACAGCACAGCAAAGGAACTTAATCAAAACAAAAGCAGTGCTAAAAATACTGGGTTTTGGTTTTAGGAGGATCTTAGTTTTGCCTTATACTCTGAGGAGCTTTGACAGACATTTGTGGGCAGTGCTGTATTTGGGAAGAAAGTGAGAGAGAAGAACAGGAGTCTTGGGACAAGTTTTGAAGTGACAGTGCTTTCCACTTCATAGTAAACTTCAGGAAATGTATTTTGATACAGTTAGGAAATATTTTACTGTATTTTTCTAAGTAGCTTGCTAAGTAGAATGTCCAGAGAAGGCAGATATTTTAATTTACCAGGTCATCTATGTTTATATATATATACTGCTGTTTTGTACCTGCACAGAAGATTAAGAGCCTTCAGTGAAGAGCCTGCTTATAGACATAATAATACAGGGAAAAAAAAAAAATCACAGTAGAACTAGCTGGGTTTTTTTTTTTGTTTGTTTGGTTTTTTAATTTTCAGATCTCTCCTCAAAGATCCCACATAGGAATGTTGCTGTATTAAGGTTTGATCTGAAATGAACGCAAAAGACCATCACAGGCCTCAGTGGAAGTAGAATGAGACATTCTCAGTGGAAGTAGAATGAGACATTTAATGTACTGACACTGCTGGTTTAGAAACACTGCAACACCCAGTGCTGCTTGGGGAGCAGAGAAAAGTGTCAGCTTTTCTCTGACACTGTGGGAAAAGCAGCCAGATGCCCTTTCTGCAACAGCAGCTTTGATGATGGGGGACCACACTAGCTCTATAGAAGGTGAGAAGACCTATTCTTTTGTTCCCTTCAGAGCTATGTGCTAAAGGTGGGAAAACAATGTTCACCAGTCCTGTCTGATTTGCCTCATGTCACTGGGAACCTAGCTGTTCAGAAAATAGAAAGGAAAATTATGGCGGGGGGGAAAAGAGATATCCGTATCAGCAAAGGGAAATGATACACACATTTCTGGAAGGAAGAATAGAATATATTTTTTTGTTTCCTTTTCCCAAAGCTTGTCCTGGTGCTTCTGCTTTTCCAAGGAGATGCATTTTGTTCAGTGTGCCCTAGCCATGCTCTGCACATTTGCACATAGCAGGTTTGTTACACCCGCACACGCCCACTGCACTCCCAGTTTGGTAAGGCTGTGATGTAATAGCTGTTGTAATGCATGAGGCCATTTGGGCAGATGGCTTGGGAGTGAAGAAATCCATAAAAAATTATACGTCATTCCCTCACTAAATAACTCCATTAGCACCATAGCAGATCTAGGAGGATGGCCGTGCAAAGGTGATCAGTCATGCAATGCTGAATGCGGCCCTCAGGGGCACTGTTGGCAGCAGAGGACTCTTCATACAGTGCCCATTCAATTCAGTCATAAATAAACCACCCCTCCATAGGGTCATAACAGTCCATGGATCAATTGCCTCATATTTGCAGCCTTGCGGTGAACAATTTTTACCACCTCAGACTGCAAAATGTTCATCGCTGTATTATTAATGTGCTTGTGCTAGAGTCTTGCACTGTAGTCTCTATTCCTCCTAACAAACATGAACTACATGTAAAGCAGGGTTAAAAATTAAGAAAAATTAAATGTCCAACTGTGTAATACATGAGGGTAGTAGTATTTTTTACAAACCTTGAGAGAAAAGAAAGCTTATCAGACAATAGATGTTTGTGCATTGATAACTGAAAAAATACTACTCGGAGAAAAAAACCTGCTCAATCATTTTTAAGCTTTCTGAAAAGTATTAGAAAAGGTTGCAGTGTGTAAAAGAAGTAATAAAAAAAAACTTTTGCAAGTTAATATAAGAAAAAATTTTAAAGGCCCTGCTAAGTTGTATGATAAATAGAGTTGTTTTTTTTTTCATTTGTACCATTATGTGGGTAGCTTTGCAACTGTAATGAAGAGGTATCAGTAAGATTACTGTGGTACTTACTGTAAATTAGTCCCTGTATCAAGATTGTAGTGCATGGCACGTTTTTTTAGGGGGATTGTAGTTTGTTTTCATTTAAGTCAGGAGTGCTAGAGCAACATAAAGCTGGTTCATAAAGTTCACAGGTACTTGAAACATAAAACTCCAGTTTTGTCTTTGCTTGCATGAGCACATATTCCATTAGCACCCCAGTGACAAGAGAGGAGACTGCAGTGCTCAAAAGGCCATCCTGCCACTTCATTCTTACAGATGCCTTGGTACCGTTCTGTAGGGCCTGAAATTTTACAGCATTTTCAACTCAAACTAAACAGTTACAATTAGGTCTCCATTTTTCACATTTTGACATGATGCCAAAGATGTATTGCATGTTCTGAGAACACTTTCCTATATTAAGAAATGGGATGGAGGAAATCATTTGCTCTCGGACAGCTCAGAACAGAGCTGCTTTGGTGTTCAGCAAAGCTAGTAGTGCAGATTTCTAATTTAGTGATGTTGACTAGGTAAGTTTTAATCCTCCTAAATTACTTGCTTGGAATAAACCCCCACCAGGTCAGTATTTAAAAGCAATTTTCATAGATGTAACAGTCTAAAAAGTGGTCAAATCCTATTTCTCAAAAGCCAGGGCTAGTTTCCCAAATCAGTCGTTGCAGATCTTGAAAATAGCTTTTCTAGGAGAGAATCTGATTTACTAAAAATGGCTGGATATCCCTGCAGAAGGGATTCTCTGTGAAGACTGCCTTTCTCCAACCTTGTGTGTTAGGTTAACTTAAAATTCCATGGATAAATGCAAAAGATAGTTGGGAATAAGAATTGCCTGATAAGAGGTCTATGAAGCATGTTTATTTTGATAGTGTTGCTTCCATATCTAAATACAGCTGAGATAAAAAATCGCTTCTTTTCTCTCCAGAACAGACAAACATTATGACAGTTGAAGCAGAAATATTTTTAAAGATTATGCCCCAGTGGTAATATTTTATTGTGTTTGGGAAATGAATGCAACTTATTTATTAGCATTCAGGCACAAGACTTTTGCATGTTGTTTGTGCATTGTCTGTTCTTGCCTCATTTAGCAAGCAACATGCTCAAAATTCAGACTGATTGTCTACAGCTTCCAAAGCCCTTTAATGATACTCTGAAGAACTGATCCAATGAGACATTAAACACATGCTTTTTAAAATAGACTGTCCTTGAATAAAGTGTAAGACCAGACATACATGGTTTTTTTAGATTTTAGTGGAAAAAAAATCTCAGTTGCAGTCCTAGCTGATGTATTTTGGAAATTGTTGAGGATGTGATTTCATTCTTTTCTTTGGGCCATATTTCATTTTGGTCCATGACAACACTGTGTTTTAACATCACATCTGGCATGTTTCTTCCAAATGTCACATACACTGATGTTAAAATATCATTATCCTGGTTTCAGAGTTTAGATCAGTCTTCCTTAGTGCAGCGTCTGTGGATCCCTGGTGATCCATGAGATTGCAAAAGGTGATATGGAAGTGAATTCAGATGACTAAAAAATGCAGCTAGAGAAAACAGAAAAGCATTTGTGCTTACTTCCACCTGCAGCAAAGGAAGCAAGTGAAGTCAGAAGATAAAGGCATAAGTGAACATTCATAATGTACTTTGTGCCAGTTGAAAACTGGTACAGCAATGCTGGGAAAAAAATTATTAAAAACTGCTGAGAAGCACTGATTTAATTGGTGTAAAACAAGCAGAAGGGGTGTTACAGACAGTCAAGACCCAGAATAGTTAGTACTGGGTAAGTTTTTTTGGAGTTTTTTGAGGTGGGGAAAGGGAGGGAATGGAAATTCCATCAAACCGATTTCAGTGCTGGCAGATACAGAAGAGTGTGTTAATTTCATTTAAAATTGTTACTTGATATGTAAATCCTTTTTAAAAGATGAAATTGCTGGATTACATAGCAGCTATGTTATGGATATATACTGTGTTTGTACAGATACAAACCAAAAATTGTCTTGAAATAATTTATTCCTTTATTTTTTACCAAATAAAATGTTTCTTTTAAAGCTCAACTCATTCCTGTGTTCTTGATTGCACAGGCTCATACTGCCATTGACGTTTCTCATTTCAAAACGTAGAACATACTTTTTAAATGCTGACATCGGATATGTTAAATGAAATGTAAACTCTCTAAACCAAGGTCTCAAAGCTACTGTCTGCCTACATCTTCCACAGAATTAATGGTACACCCGAACAACAGAGAAGGGACTGAAGACAACATCATTTCAGTATAAAATTTCTGGAATAAAATACAGGTGGCAATAAGATGGATTAAAAAATAAGCAGGGAAAGGTCAACTGTGTTAGTATCCCATATTTACTTTGAGAGCCTTCTATCAGTTGCCTACTCTGACATTTTTAATTTACTTGTCTTCCTGTTAATTCTACCTTGCTAGCAGTATCAGGTTTGATAGTCTTTTGTGTGCCCTCCTTCTGTCTCCACCTTAATTTCCTATTTACATAAAGCATCCTTCAGAAACATGTTTGCCTACCACCTGCCTTGTAAATGCTATTAGAAAAAAAAATCTCTTCCATCACATTGCTTGAGAGAAATTGGTTCAGACAACTCCATGCATGAGTGCATGCTTATACTGAACGGCTAAGTTGATACTCAATCTGAGTATTTGCTCAGTACCTTTGAAAAACCACTAGGAAACTCAGTAGCCTTTCTGAGTAGCTTAAGGTCTATAATTAAATTTAGTGGAGGAAAGAAATTAGAGAAAGTGAAAAGTTAGAAAGACAAAGGTTATGAAAGAGTGAGGTGGTTACTCAGCTACCTCATATGAGAGTGGACAGTTACGGCAGTGAATACAGGCACATATGTTTGTACCTCTACACCTGATGCCAGGGTTCCTACTTGTACAAAAGCTTCTACTTAGTATACGAGTAAAATTCACCTTGATATAATTGAGCTCAAGCCTTCCCCACCCTTCTCCATCCTGTTTTCCTTGCTTAGGTCCAAGCTAACCTTTATACTGCCAGCAACTCTTGCCTGTAGCATTTCTGCATCACTAGGTAAATACTAACAAATCCCAAGCCGCCTCGTTTTAGGACCGTATCAGTTGGATCAAATTGGCAGCTATGCCTATAGCTAAATGAGGACAACACTCATGAGTTGGAGATTTCTGACAGGAAAGTACATGCATGTTGTTTGTTACTGAAATTTAAAATGTGCCAATTTTAGACAAAATATGTCTGAAAAACAATAATTGTAGTGAGATATGGCAGAATTACTTGAATCTCAAATAATTAATCTTAGACGAGATTAATCTTTGCACAGCTGAGAAACCTGAGGCTGTGCTGCTCACACACTGGAGCAGCTGTAGGCACAGACATGGTCGTATCTGTGTTTCAGCTATGTCCAGTTCCACTCCCTTGAATTTACCAATAATATAAGTCACTTGGAGAGTCCATTTCCAGGTGCATAAACCGTTGGTTTTTTGTTTGGTTGGTTGGTTTTTAGTACAAGCACATGCTAACTGACAATCTTCTTATTATTAAATGCCCATTAAAATGTCATTTTTTATATTGGAGATCTTGATATATAATAAACAGCTTGAAAATGGCCAAGTTTCACACTATTTGAGACATGCAGTTATTTTGTATCTCAACGCAGTGGTTAGTGGTACCTGGGACGCTGTATTGTGAAAAATATCAGTAAGTGTTCAACACTTAATAAAAAAGATGAACCATTTCTTCCTGCATGCAGTGGCCAAACTCAAAGCCATCAACTATGGTCTTCACAACTGCTGTTGGACTCACTCCACAAAAATATCTCAGTGCTTTCTGAGATGGATGGCCACATCTAAGTGCTGCAGAGAACTCTGTAAGAGGACAAGTCAATGAGAGATACAGGGGGTAGGGGTTAAGATGCTCTCAGAAACTTCTCATGATGATGTCACTAATTAAAAGCATTACAGAAATCAATATAGCCATAGGGAAGCAAGTGGTCTCCACATGCTTACTGTCACACTGATAAGCTGCTCAGCTAAAGAAATGCTGTAAAGGTGTCATGCACATCTCGAAATTCATAGCCTCTGTTCCTCCTCTGAGCAGGGTAAGGGATTGGGGGGAAACACATGAGCTGGAGGAAAAGGGATCTAGGAAGAAGCCTGTTAGCAGATTTTTTTTTCTCATGAACTACATAAAAGGAGGACAACATCTGTCATGGGGTGCTTGAAACATAAGTAAACTGTTGAGTTTTAGTTTTAACTGACATGCTTCTCTGGCTCAGATGATCCCTGCACTGCAAATTCATAGTGATAGGGAGAATGTTCTGGAGAAATGTTTCTGTAAGCAATCTCTTTTCAGCCAAGTAACTCACAACGGACCCTCTCTGCTGTTACCTAAGGGATCACACTATTGTCCTTTGATGCTTCAAGCGATCAGACAGAGAAAGGATGGCAAATCATGGATCTAAAAGAGTGAACTCACTTTCTGGGAAGACATAAGGTGCAATAAGGAAGTGTGACTCCCTCTGCAGATTTCAAGAGTGGATGTTTCATAGACTAGTTTTTTTAAACTTAATTTCCTTGTGGTTTTGTCATACACAATGTGCAGACTTAAAGCAATGAAACTGCCCAAAAATAACTTATTGAACCTTTAGGAGATTATAAACAGAATGAAAGTTTTGCCTGAAGTATTTTTGTTCATTTTTTTCCCACCCACCACACAGATGTGACCAGAGAGCAAAAAGTGGCCAGAGAGCAAAAAGCAATGAAAATAAGAGTAAACCTGAGGGCAGCTTTGTGTTTCACACACGTTCATAATTTTTCTTCTGCACTACTATTGGTTTTAGCTGTCCACTGAAAAGTATGGGCTCAAGCTGTATCTCTTACATTGGTGTTCAAACTCACATTTCATACATGTGTTTAATCCCTCATTTAACTCATTATTTCATTCACCCCTCTGAGATTTTTAAACATAAGCTATACTGAAATGTGTTTTTCCAGAGGAGTATCACTTGTTACAGAGGTAGTAGTTTGAAGGCTATATACATACATATTTATGCATGCACACACATGCTTACTTTTCCATCTTATCACCTCTAAAGACATCAAATCTATCAACAATGATCTACAATTCAAAAGAGATTACTCTCTCAAATCTTTAACTTAACAGGCAGTATTTTATTCAGTTCACAAGCCAATAATTAATTTAAATTACTTTCAGATCAATTATTTATAACTGTTAATCTCATAATCTGGACAGAGTAAATGAAGTTGATAGTTGACAGTCTGAATTCAGTCACCATTTGCTTCATTTGCATTTCATTGAGCAAGTTCTATTAAACCTCATTAAAAAAGAGTGAGCATTACACTGGGATACACACTTACATAAGGTCTGGCATACACTTGCTTGTACTGACCCAGCAACAGAAAGAAATAAGCAGTAGAAAAAATAAATAAAATTTAACAGCAGCTAAAATTCAATTTCTCATGCTCATTTTTGAAGTAAAATGTTAAAAATCATGACAAAGGTTTGGAAATTGAAATCCCATTTTCAAAATCATTGACATAATAGGGTTATTTTAGTTTGGGTTTAGGGAGAAGTTAACCATTGTATCTGGACTTCTTACATTTTGCAGACAACCAAATCTTGGAAAGACTCATTGTGCTCAATTCTTACTGATTTTTAAGGGAGGTAGAAAGACTTTTCACTTCTGTAAGGCCTGCAAAATACTTGTGTGACTTTAGAAAGAACACTTCAGTCACATAATAAGAGTTTGCACTTCAGAGAGGGCATCTTTCTAGGGTATAACATACTGAATTTTGGTGACATGAACAACTTGGAGAGCATATTTTCAGAAAAACATCAGGACTGTACAAGCATTATTAGATGTAGAGTCTTAGAAAGCCTGAAGAATAAATTAAATAAATAAATTAAATATATAAAATTAGAGCAGGATTCATGTGTTTATTTCTCTCTAAATTAATACTACTTTGTCTTTCCTCAAGACCTTTTGATAATTGATAGATGTTCTTCCTTTGATTTTTAAATAACTCCATTATCACGAGTTGCATTTGAAAATTATAAGACAAAAGATGTGACCTTGCAAACTTTAGCCAACTGAAGTTTCAAAATGTATAGCACAAAACATATTTTAACAAGCTCCTTGACAAGTAATTGAATATTTTTTTCCTTTTTAAGAAGCAAGACCCATTGTGCATTTGGACTCTCTAGACAGTTTTCATTGTGAGTGGCAATGTGGGTCAAAGCATTTATATCGTAATACTTGCATGCACATCTATAAATCTCTTCATTAAGTGGAGAGAAGAATCAAGACAGATATTAGTTCCTGCATCTACTCAATGAAGCCAAATTGTGCATTAGTGTCTTTAAGTCTCTGACTTAAAAGTCAGGTAATGTAAGGTAAATTTGCAGTGCTTTAAATTGAGAAACAAAATCTGGTGACAACTAAAAATATTGTAAAGCTCAGGCTAGCATTTCACACAGAACACCATGTTTACCTGAGTGTCAGAAAATTGCAAAAGCTACAACCCTCTCTTATTTAGGTGAGCAAAGAGCTGTTTGCCCTTGCTGAGCACCACCAAGGTGAGGCAGAGGCTAATCCAGCTCAATGCCCAATGAAGGAGAAACTGCACCTGGTGTTTTTAATGCTTCCCAGAAACTGGAAGAACTCCTGTCCAAACAATATGTAGGTATCCCCAACACCAGCTAACAAATGCTTCTGGATATTAATTTCAAGTGTGGAGCTCAAATCTAGAGGCAGAAGACCTGCATCCTGTTCTGACTCATGCACTGACAAGTTAAATCTGGTCTCAAAATCTTTTCTCTTGATGTCAGTGAATTAACACAGAATGTCTCTGTGGGATTTCTGTTACTGGCAGGTGGGCACTTAGCTAAATTGGAAATTGGGGGAAAAAATGAACAAGTGTGTCACATGCACCACCACCACCACCCCACCACCACCCCACCACCACCCCCAGTATTTCTATATCTGAAGTCCTTTTCTCAGGTGGGAGAAGATAGCTGTGGCAAGGAGAAGTACTGAGGAAGCTGGAGAAGGGACCAGCAGTGTGATTTCTCACTTCTCCACTGGAAAACACAAAATTACATAAAAACATAAGAAACAGGAACTTGATCTTACCAGTACAGTGCATTAATATCTCTATTCCTGTAAGCACTTCTGACAAGTCTCAAACAAGTCTGGTCCATGGTGTTACTCCATCTGATGAAAATACAAAGAATGTGATGATGATAAAAGGTCTGATCTTAATTTTTTCCCCCTCATTTCCCAAAAGAAATTCCTTTCCTCCCCACTCTGCTACACATGCATTTATGGTTACAGCATAGCAACAGCATTGTATAATGATACTCCAGCAAAATAGTCAACCAACAGCTGCTTTTGTGGTTATAATGAGATTGTTAAGGTATCTGAATTGCCACAGTTCAAAGCCTACTCAGATATCCCTATTCTTTTGTGTTAGCAAAGGTATAGGCACAAAAATATTGGTGAAAAAAATGGCATTTAAGCCATCCACAGCTTCTGAGATTTTATACCAATGTATTAGTTTGATATCATATTCTCATGATAAGTGATTGGATCCCATGATATTTGTACATATATAATATTTATAGCATTAATTCAAATAGTGTTTATATATTTGACCTTACAAGGTACAAAAATGCTTCAGAATTAAGAGCATATTAATAAATAGCCCTGGTTTTGCAGAAAGTTCCTTATTGACCTCCAAAATTAAGAATGGGCTGTTCTTTGAGGTTTATTTTGGCTACTAATCAATTATATTAAATAATACTTTCCATATGATGATGATACAGACATAAAAGAACAATCATCAGAAGAAACGGTATAGGAAAGAGGAACCTGATGTCAGACTTTTTCAAATACCTTTTTGGTTGGTGTGTTTTGTGGTTTGGTTGTTTTTTTTTGTGTGTGTGTGTATGTGTATGATGCATATTCTATGTATGGATGAAAAACTACAGATGAATCATAAAATAAAAGCAGTGTGAATTAATGTGTTCTGCTTGCTATAAAACACAGTTAATAATAGATTCATTACTGCCAGCTAATACTAGAGCCTACAGCTGTTACATCTAAATAACACTGAGGCAATTTCCATGATGATTTACACGCAATGGCAGTTCCAAGTCCTGATTTTCAGGATGGGTAATATTTTTAAATGAAGGACTGGACTGGTACTTGGGAGATTAAGATTCAACAGTTCTTCCACAGATTTCTTGTGTAGCCAGCTAAGGCACGATTTCTAAGTGAGCTGTGCAACAACATTTTTGCATCTTCCATTTGTCCTCTGAGCTAAAATAAAGAAGCAGAACTGTATGCAATGATAAAAGGTAGGATTTCTTCTTCCTTTGAATAAATGTCTCAGTCAGTAGACTCCTCTTTTTCACCCTTATCTGTTCTGTTACCTGATGGCTCAGCTTCAGCACTGGTGCTCCCACAGGTTTTGTCTTGTGAAGCTGCTGGTTTTCCCTCAGCTTTGTGTGAACCTTCTGCATCAACCAGGGACAAATTCAGACCAGGTATAGATGGAACAGGTACCTCAAGTGCAGTAAATGATGGACAGCTTGACTGAGAAATTTTCAAGACATAGATGTGAGAGAGGTGATAATTTTCTGTCTGCCAGCAGGATCCAGACTTCTGAGGGGTGACTAAAAGCCAAACTTTTCAGAAAACTGTAATGCTGTTGGTGACTTTCTGTCGCTGTCAGTGAGACAGAAACCAGGCTGGCTTCTGAGGATTGAAATACTGGATCAATGTGAATAAAATGAGTGTTTTGTTGGTGACACCTCTGATGATCTGGTTTCTGGTCCATTTTTGCTCTTCCCAGTACAAAAGGAAAAAAAGTAAAATATTCCATTATCTCTCTGCAACTGCCAGGGACAAATTTGCAGTATTTCCCTGTGCCCATTGTACAGCTGGCTGCTCCAGCCTCATTTCCTTTCCATCTAGACAGTAAAAGATCCTAAATTGCCCCCTAATGTACCCACTTTTTAATTTTCTGAGTTATATGCTTTATAACATTCAAGACAGAGTGCTGAATAAGTTTCTCCTGCTTTATCATTTGGCTGAACTGCTTCTCTAACTTACTAGCTAGTTCTATTTTAATAGGTGAAGTCTTACTTTATAGGCTTGTGAAACAGACTGAAACAACTGTGCTATGTAAACCTCTTTTAGCATTAGTCATTGTAATTTATAGCACTTGCAGTAGTAAGCTCTGAATAAATGTCTTTGGCTTTTCAAAATTTTAACTAAGGAGGTGTACATGACTTGTGCAATCATTGTATTAGTTTCAATGGTGCTCTTAAATTAACATTTGATTTTGCTTTAAGAAATCTACTGTGGCAACACAAGGGTAATTGTTTGTTTCTTTTTTGAGCAACATTGCTTAATGTTTGTGGGATTAATTCCACTCTGATATTTAATTCTTGTTTCCTCATGATCTTCTGGCAAGATGGACAAATTAGCTGACAAATGCTAGAGATCCAAGTGGCTGCTGCTTCTCATGGCACTGTGAACAAAGCAAAAGCTGTGCCATAGGGAGGAGGCAGGCTGCTAGTGCTTTCCATGGAAGTGGATGGGATGATGGGGGCTCCCAGAAAGGATGGTGAAAAATCCTCTTAGGGAGATGGTGGAGTCATTGTACCTGGAAATGTTAAAAAAAAAAATAAATAGACATAGCACTGTGGGTCATGGTTTAAGGGCCATGGCGGTGTTGGGCTGACAGCTGGACTCACTGATCTTGGATGTTTTTTCCAACCAAAGCAGTTCTAAGATTCTATGATTCTAAGCTATACATGCCTTCTGCAAAGCCAAGGAGGATTTCACTTTAGTAAGTCAATCATATGCTCTTTTGTTGGCCAGGGACGGAGGCAGATTCCTCTACAAAATGGCCAGATTCAAAGTAATCCCTGTTAACAACTGGTGAAGAGACTGAGATCTGAGCAGTGAGGAGAGCTCAGCTGCAACTGGATGCAAACATCTCACTAGGAGACACAGAATGGGGGCCAGGGCTGGTAATCTTCCCAAGGAACTCTAGCACCTCCCACTCTTGGAAGCCACAGCTCATCTCCTCAATGACTTTGCACAAAACATGTAAAAATAATTACCAAGCCTCTGCCAGTAGCTTTCAATGTTTTGAGGTATTTTTTGTTGAACCACACTGAAGGAGTGGTCACATTAATTGAACAAGTGATTGAAACACCTGCTGTGAGCCAGAGGCTAAGCTTGACAACACAAGGATGTGATACATGCCCTTGGGAGGAGCTGGGCTGGTAGCACTAAACACGACTGAGCTCACTTCAAAACTAGAAACTTTACTTTCTTTTTCCTTTGGAACACATTTGTTTTGGTGCTAGATCTGCATATTCTTCCCAGGATTCACTGAAGCAGCAAAAGTGTGAGGATGTATTTTAAGACAACCAGTAAGAAACTCTTNTAGCCTTAAACCAGCACAAAATGCTAAGAACTTGTCTTACTAAAACACACTTTAAAGCACTTCCAACAACAAATACTCAGAATTAAACTCATTCTAGATTGTATTTATCAGTTTTACTATTCATAAGTTTTCATTTTTTATCATGCCATTAAACTACTACCATGCACCTGTATCTTTATTAGTACATCATTGCATAAGTTTATTGTTTTCTTAAAGGGTGGACAGAATGAGACACTCTCAAGTGAATTGGAAAGAAATACAGAATTATATTTGAAAAGAAAAATTACAGAGCGTATTCGGGATACATGACAGTCCCCTTAAGCCTTCCCCCAACCCAAACTGATCTACTATCCCCAGTGCCCCTCTCCTCTCCCCCAGTGCCTCTGCCACCCATAGGCTCAAGCAAGGTCTCTGCAAGCCACAAACAGGCGTACTCCTTACATGTCCACCTAGATAAGTAGCTCCTGCCAGAGACAGCAGGCAGGAGGGAGAGGAAAGGAAGGTGAGTTGGTCTTGCTGCCAGCTTATAGAGAGATAGCAGAATTATGGGGTTGAATAACAGTTTTACGCTTTCCTAGGTCCACACCCTGGTCTCCTCTGGTCTCTAAAGGATTTTTTTAACTCATGGTTCCCAAACCAACAACAATACGTGAATCTTCTTAACTTGCATCTTGACAATTGAAAGCACAATAAAATCATCTAATCACTTCTTAAAGGAAGAAACAACCAACGCGACTGGGCTGGATATGAATTGCACAGGCTATATAGCTAGTCAGAGATTTTTAGCTTAAAAAATTCAGGAGAGGTTACCAGTGCCCTGAAAAGAAAGCTTTTTTATTTCATTTCTCATTTCCATTTTGGCCGTCCAGGGCAAGCTACTTCTGTGAATTTGTCAGCTTCCATTGCACTGTGATTTTGGGCACTTTCAAACAGCTAGCCACTGCACGGCCCTCCAACATCTCTATGTTTCTGATAAAGCTGAAGTTGTTATACATCTGTGCAGCACCCAACCATCCTTTGTCCCATTCTTGCTCCTGCCTGCAACCCCCAACTTTGGGCACGTCCCTTGCGTGTGACGCAGGAGGCAGAAAGGCATTATGCAGGGGGGAGAGAGAGAAACCTCAATCTTCCCCTTCCTGCATGAGGCTTGAAGCTGTACCTCCTGCTACAAGTGAAGATGCCTCTCTCTCTCATGTGGCAGTCTGTCTTCCTTGAGAGAGTATACCCCAGGGATGCATAGTATTTATGGTAACCTTTGGGTTTAATGTGCAGGCTGCACTGTGCATATAACTTTGTTTTGTCTTGTCCAGACTATGTTTATGCAGGCCATCTCTATGAGTACAAAGTTTGCTCTGGGGTCTTGTTAGACAGATGTAAAGCTTCTTGATTTAGTTTAACATTATTCAGCCTTTGATCTGCGCACTGCTGTTACTCCACAGAACAGTTGCACAAACTGATTGCAGATGATACGCACACACCACACCACACCACCACCTCCCCAAGAAAAAAACCAAAACTGAACAGAAAAACAACAAGACACAAACAAATAGAAAACAACCTAAACAAACAAACAACTCCAAAGCCTTCTTATTCAATCAGGTACAAAATGAAGCAAAATGAGGGAAATCAAATAACAAATGTGTATTTAAGTTCACACTGGAAATCAATAGCATTGTTCTGGAATTGTAGGAGATACTACTTTCTTTTTCTCTCCCAAGTGTAGGTGGTCCTTTGACTAAATAAATGTCCTGGGATAGTTAATTTTCTTCATAGCAGCTGGTACAGGGCTGTATTTCAGATCTAGTGTGAGAATAATGTTGATAGCACACTGACGTTTCAGTTGTTCCTAAGTAGCAAATATCTTAAGACAGGGATTTTCCATTTCACATACGCTGCCAGCAAGGAGGTGCAAAACAAGATGAGACAGCATGTGACAAGGACATCTGATCCAAACTAGCCAAAGGGATATTCCATACCACAGAACATTATGCCCAGTGTATAAACTGGAGAGGAGTTGTCCAGGAGGGGCAGATCACTGCTTGGAACTGGGTGGACATCGGTCAGCAGTTGGTGAGCTATTGTACTGTACATCACTTGTCTTTTCTTGGGTTTTTTTGATCTCCCTATTCTTGTTATGCCTTTTCATTACTATTATTAGTTATATTTTATTTTAGTTATTAAATTGTTCTTCTCTCAAGCCACAAGTTTTAACTCTTTTTTTCAGTACTCTTCCCCATCCCACTGAAGAGTGGAGGAATGAGTGAGCAGTTGCATGGTGCTCAGCTGCTGACTGGGATTAAACCACAGCAATAAGTTAGTTGACACATCAGTCAAATGAAATTAATTTAGGTTTAGTTTTAGATGCTCTGAAAGGGGTTTTGCACCTTATTGATATTCCAGCCACAACACAGTACCAATTTGGGCAGTTAAAATTTCTAAGCACTGCTTTATTCAAAACTGTAGCTTGCTAAATGCCAGCAATGCTAATAATGAGATTTTTCATTAGGTTGTTTAGATAATGGATAAAACCTTCAGAAAATTTCTTTAATTGTATCTCTAATGTTTCTGTAATTGCCAGCTGAGATATTGCAGCTGCATTAAACTTTGTTTTCTTACATAGAAGGAAATAATTGCTCACTTTCCACTCTGTTAAAAAATATCCTGTGGAAAGAGGTCTCAGAATAAATTTTAGGGGATATGGATATGAAAGATATTTGTGCACTTATCCTAAAGAATATTTTCACTGTCAGGTAGAGTTTTATCAGCATACCATCAGGGAAAACTTCACAGTTAGCCCCAAATAAAATTTCTGTAGATGAAAAATCTCTCCCAAATCCTGGTTTACTCTGCCACTACTCTTGAAAGCCTCAGGATCCTTCCCTCAGCCCACGGCCCAGCGCAGGGTAAGTTGGGGGTTATCACTCCCACAAGGTGGAGACCATCAGCAGTTAAGAATAATTTTCTCTGTGAGTGTAAACAGCATGTACTGATTGCCTGAAAGCAGTCAGTGGAACAGTACTTGAGATAGGCTGTTGTGTTAGCCCATGGTGTCAGCAGGACCAGCCAGTCTGCAATCCCTAGCCCATCCTCCCCTGTGTTCCAGCCTCTCCCATGGCACAGGGTCAGCTTGCCTCTTTGTTTCCACTACCTGTTTTTATCACCTGGTGTCTTTGAAGTCACTTCAAAGGTCTGCTGTTAAAAATTAATACCCAGTAGATAATGCTTCCTGTTGTTTTAGGCAGAGAAACTGCCTTAAGTAATGGTCCTGCTCTTGATGCTTCATTCAACAGCTGGCAACATTTCCCTGTATCTCCTTGTCTTCTACCTTTATCATTAACCCTTCATAACCTCATACAAACAGCATTCAGAAAAGAAGACAAATACTAAACACAGAGTATTTTACTATGTTTAAACATTCAGCCATTGTATAAAGTCTGCTAGGCATTAGTTGTTTATCAATATTACATATTAATGATGATCACAGTCTTGGTTGTTCACTTACAGAAGATCTGCTGCATACTTGTGTGAAGTCATTCCTCAGAGCTGTAATCCATAATAATGTTATTTTGTGTAAGGTTGTATTTTCCACAATTTAAAATCTACTCAACATTATCTAGATATAGCTATAGCTATCAAATGTGTAGTAGTGAAATGGTTTAATAAGGCTGAAGCTGGGAAGCCCTGGCGCTATCAGCTGATTAGTCTGACCAACACCTTGAAGGATTCACCAGGGCCAATGGGCAAATTTTAGGTCTTAGACATCTGTTTTTTGTTCCAGGTAATTGTCTACAAATGGTGAAATGAGGATTCCCTCCCTGTTCCTTTGATACACAGCAATGAAGGAACCTGCTTCTGTTTCAATTTGATCACCTTCCAGTATGGATAATTGGGAAGGGAGGAGAGACTGAAACTCTGCTAGTCTAGTTTTTAGTTCCTGTGTTGCTCTGAATTGCAGCTAACTTAGTTACTTTCTCGCTTTCTTCTCCGTTGTGAATATCTCAAGCCTAGAGAAAACATAGCTAATTGTGTACTGGGAGTCTTCATTCTATTACTCCTATTTGACAAATTTTGTATGCTCTGTAATGACAACTTCATGTTTCTGAATGCAGATTCAGTTAGTGCTGTTAAATGTTCAACTTTGATTTTATTTTTTTTTTAATAAAGTGCTGCACTGACTTATGAAGTCTGTAAGTCAAGGCTCTTGTTTATGAACATGACATGGTTATCCATTTAAGGATACTCCCTATTGACTCATCTGAAATTGCAGCTTGCAGACTGTGAAGACAGGCTTGTATTCACTGGAACAATGTGAACACACAGAGATTCTCTGAGGTGGTTGTCTTGCATGCTGCACACCTGCCTAATGACAAAGGAGTCCTTCAGGGATGAATGCATTCAAAACCTGTATCTCCATGGAAACAGATGTAAGATTAGAGTAGAATGAAGAATGACACAGAACCACAGAATACATCTGGTTGGAAGAGACCTCAAAGATCATCCAGTCCAACCCTTGACCCAGTGCTGAAGGGTCAACACTAAACCATGTCCTTAAGCACCAGGTCCATGCACTGCTTGAACACCTCCAGGGACAATGACTCCACCACTGTCCTGGTCAGAACAATTCCAATGTTTGAGAACCCTTTCAGTGAAGAAATATTTCCTAAAGGTTTCCCCATTTTATCACCCAAACCCAGAGCACCTGGGTTCTGTTTCAATCTCCTCCCACCCCAGGTGTGACCACTTTGCCCTCTCTGCCCACTCCCCTATTTAATCAGCCCAGGAAAGGCAGAAGCCCCAAGCTTGCCCAACTGGGCAGAGGATCCTCCTCCTGTTGCCATTGGTGAGTCCTCATGGTGCACACTGGGTGAATGGGAGTGGGATCAACAAAAGGCCGGGGGGCCTGGTGGCCCCCCGGTTAGGTAGGAATAGGCTTGATGATCGCTCTAATGTTACTCATGTCTGCTGGCTGAGCCTTCTGACTTAGGCTGAGCTCCTCTGTGTTTAGCTGCTTCTTTTTGCTTGCTTGTGAAACTGGAACAATGCTAGGAGCAGGTCTGTGAAATGCTTTGAGCAGCACTGAGTGAGCATAGAGGGAATGCCTGGTTACTCTGTAGTTAGTTGGAAATGTAAAGACTAGAAGTGAGTAAGAGACTGTACTTTTAACTAGAAATCTTGGTCAGACTATGTCCTTGTCATGCCTATAATCCACCTAAGAAACTTTGTGGAAAACCAGGCATACTCCCTGAAATTCCCTGGCAGTCATGTGCTATTTTTTCCAGTGCAGGCTTGTGAATGGATCTATCAATGACCCCGCGTAGTGGAGGCAGATGCTTCTCCTGGCAACTGGGAGAAGTGACCTCCCTCAAGTGGAGGAGAGAATTATGGAATTACAGAATCAATCAAGGTTAGAAGAAACCACAGGGATCATCTAGTTCCAACTCCCCTGCCATGGGCAGGGACACCTCACGCTAGATCAGGCTGTCCAGAGCCTCATCCAGCCTGGCCTTAAACATCTCCAGGGATGGGGCTTCCAACACTTCACTGAGCAACCTGTTCTGGGGTCTCATTGTCCTCATGGTGAAGAGCTTCTTCCTAACATCCAGTATGAATCTACCTATTTCTAGCTATGTTCCATTCCCCTAGTCCTATTGCTACCTTATGTCCTAAAAAGTCCTTCTCCAGCTTTCTTGTAGGCCCCCTTAAGACACTGAAAGGTCCCAATAAGGTCACTTTGGAGCCTTCTCCTTTCCAGACTGAACAGCCCCAACTCCCTCAGTCTTTCCTCATAAGAGAGGTGCTCCAGCCCTCTGATCATCCTTGTGGCCCTTCTCTGGACATGTTCCAGCACATCCATATCACTTTTGTAATAGGGCCTCCTGAACTGGATGTAGTACTTCAGGTGGGGTCTCACCAGTGCAGAGTAGCGGGGGAGGATCACTTTCCTTGACCTGCTGGCCACACTTCTGATGCAGCCCAGGATCTGGTTGCTCTCTGGGCTGCAAGAGAGCGCTGACAGCTCATATTGAGCTTCTCATCCACCAGCACCCCCAAGACCCTCTCCTTAGGTTTGCTCTCCAGCCAGTCACTGCCCAGCCTGTATTTGTGCTTGGTATTGCCTCGACCCAGATGCAGGACCTTGCACTTGGTCTTGTTGAATTTCATGAGGTTAGCTTGTGCCAGCCTGTCCAGGTCCCTCTGGATGGCATCCCTGCCCTCCAGCACATCAGCTGCACCACACAGCTTGATGTCATTGGTAAACTTGCTGAGGGTGCACTCAATGCCTCTGTCCATGTCTCTGACAAAGGTGTTAAACAAGACTGGTCCCAGGACTGATCTCTGAGGGACTTCACTTGTCACTGGCCTCCACTGGGACCTTAACTTCTCAATTCCTCTGCAAGTAATTACAGCACAAATGAATTTTCTTCAGACAGACCTTTAATTATGTCATGAGGTATGAAACCAGACCCAAGTTACCTCTCTGCAATACTTCTTAGGCATGTTTACTACTGCAGATGATGGAACTGTAATTCATTCACATATGTGTATCTCCTCCTACCTGCAGGCCTGCTCTGCTAAAGAAAGGAGTTTGTTTTCTGATGTCACAGGGAAAATGATTACTTCATGAATATTAAAAGTGTTAGTTCCTACAAAAGTCTTCTTGAACTTAGCAGGTGCTCATCTCTTGAGCTCATCATTTCATCTTGAGTTCTACCTCAGAAAGGAATGTGTAAATATTATCCTTAATCGGAATAGTCCCCAAGCTATACTATTCATGCAAGTTGTACTTGAAGCAGTAAACAAAATCTGAGACAGGTTTGCCCTATCTAATATGATAACTCATTCCAACTCTGCAAATGAACAGGGGAGAGAGAATGCAATGACAAGACTTCTGAAACAATGCAGACACTGCAACAGTTCTTAATTTTTGTTTATTCCAGTAAGCCCATGATACTCAAGCCAAAGCATGTCATGAGGATAACACAAAGAGAGCAGTCATCTTACTGATATCAGGCTCAAATGCAAAATCTCTGAAATGGTGAATACTGCAGGATAACAAAGACTGCTTGCCATTATACAACCTGTTTTGTTTTTTTTTAAAACCACTTATCAGGTAATTTAAACAAAGAGCAAGCTAACACGGCAGGGAAGAAAAGCTTAATGTATTATTTTTCTGCAAGAAAATTTGTTTTGTCTGGATATAGAAGTTGTGGGGGTCAATAAGGGAGGAGTGGGAAGAAGTGTGCACCATGTGAACACATGTTTTCATCTTGGTATATCTTCTCCCTCTTTATCTTTCTCAATTCTTTGAATTTAAACACTGAATCTGCCCTTGTGCTAGAAAACCACCATTATGTCTGTGAGGAACTGATATTGAGCAACTTCTGATAAAAAAAGCTACTGACCTTGCTTGTGCTTTATCCACCTAGTTATAAAGGGGAGTATCAATACAGGACGGAATGCCAAGTGTTTTCAGCTTCTCACTTTACAGAGACCTGTGGATCTGAGTCAACCTTTGTGCTTACCTATGAATTTGTGTGCAAAAAAAGGCAGTAAGTCAGGAGATATCAAATAGTAAATGGCTGAATCTTGGATTGTCTAGGTGTTCAGAGATATCTTTCATCTCTGTGTCCTTTTTTCATCTGTGGTTTAACTCTGACTCCCCAGATACTACCACAGTCAGAAGTGATAGCTGATGTCTTTCACAGCAGACTAAAATCTTAAATTCATTTGCTTGTTTTGTTATACGATATTTGTCTCAGATAAGCTCCTTCTTTGCCCATTGTTGAATACTTCCTTTCTTCCATAAAGATACCTAGAAGATTAATCAAAATGCCCTTTCAATAGAAAGCAGAGTTTAGTTTGATTACTACCTCACACAATGTCCTTTCTATAATATAATATGCTAAGAGATGCGTTCAAATAGCATGCCATCAACTTCAGCTAAGCTCTAAGTAAAAGCAGGTTTTAATAGCTGTATTAAATTGTTTCTGTTTTTGTAGATAGTCCTAGGAGTATACTTCGAGACAGAAGCTAGTTGTCAGCTTAAGTTACTTAATGAAGGATTAGTGCACCCTTTTTCATAGCATATTAAAAGCAAAATGGTAAACTGCAAATGCTACCTTGATAAAGAATGTTCTTGTCATCCTAAAATTCAACTGAAGAAACATATTTTCTCAAGTTGTTGAATCATGGAACCATAGAATGGTGTGGATTGGAAGGGAGTTTTTGAAAATCATCTAGCTCAACCTTCCTGTGACAGGCAGGGACAACTTTAACCAGATCAGGTTGCTCAAAGCCCTGAGCATGTAACATGTATCAAGCTTTTATCTGGGCATGTGTCCTTCAGTGCCAGTAAGCACACGTTACTGCACAAACAGTACTTTCAGATACATCAGAAATAGTTCCCTCTTCTGCCTCCTGAAGAACATCTAGAGATTGTAACATCTGTAAATGTTGACTTGAGATCCATGATGATGAACTTTACAGTAAGTAGAGTCCCAGATCAATATCCTCAGGAGCTTAACCTTTGCCTATAGCAACAGCATTAACAATTTCTGAATTATTATTCTCATTCTCAAAGCAATAATTAGAAGTCACAATCACACAGAAAAGGAGAGGGGGGAAATTATCAATTTTCAGATGTGAATTACTAATGAATTCATTTAAATTATTATTTGACTTTTAACCATAATTTTCCTAAGGAAAAGATCATGCCATAGGATGATTTTAGATAGTGTTGTAGATCATAATACATGGCTTTCTTAGACAGAAGAAAATGAAGTGTCCTGTAGATGTGAAATTCTGTTTTCCAAAATTAAAGCAAATGTATATGTGTGTATATGTATATGCTAGTACATGTGGAGTGGGCAGAAAACAAGAAAACACTGATTCTTAACAGAAACTGAAGAAAAAAAGTGGAAGATGGCTTGAAATAGGAAGTGCTCTTTTAATCTAGTTTGGAGATCAGTTTTCAGAATAAGAGCAATGCAGAAGTATGTAACAGTCACCCGATGGGTTCGAAGGACATTTCTTGTCTTCCTTACAGCAACTTCATTGCCATGAAAGAAAAGATATGTGAATTCTCCTCAAACTAGTAATTTGGATTCATGTGGCAGCTTCCACAAAGGCTGAAAAGTTTGAAGATTTTAATTTTTCAAAGCCATATTCTCACTGATGTATTAAAGACATGTCCCAATGTGGCGAGTTAAATAACTTATGTATTTTTCTCTCATCACCAATGCACTAAAATGGTAAGAAAGGCCCTTTAAGTCAATACACATCAGTGAAATGTATCAAAAATTATCTATCTTATTTGGACTTCATTATGGTTTTCCTGTCTGTATGTTGGCAGTGTGGTTTCTGTTCTGTGTGCTGCATAGGAAATAATAACATCAGAGTAGTCAGTGCTTGTAAAAATAAAGTTGGTGTGGCTGCCAGTAGGTTCCCATCAGCCCTGTGTAAACTAATTGGTGTCAGAGTGACACTTCAGCCTCTTCCTTCCTGCAGTCCATGTACCTCCCTCCAGGATCCAGTCTTCCTACATCATTCCTTTCCTTTATTTGATTGCAGCCTGCATAATTTTTCCACTTCCTGCAGTTGAAGTAAACTAGAATTAGTTGTACAATGTGAACCTGAAAGAAACTATAAGCTTCACATACCTTTAAGTACACCAATCTACAGCATGGGTTGGATTACTGATGCTGCTAGGAGGTCTGGGGTTGGGGATTCCCGTTTTTGTGTGGGTTGGTTGGTTTGTTTTAGGGGTGGTTTTGTTGTGGTTTTGCTTTTTTTTTGGGGGGGGG